>MCFH01000073.1:0-228733 GCA_002104945.1 Piromyces finnis | reverse complement strand
GTGTGAACAGAGTTAACAATATCTGGACGGATTGGAGCCTTGAAAACAGCTGGGAGGGTTACGGTGGAAGCACCTTCACCAGATTGAGAAAATACACTGATAACTGGTCTTGCGGCAGCGGACTAATTATATTAAAATTGAAAATAAAATTATTAATACATTTATCTATAAATTTATAATATAAATACTTTTTAATTTAAATTTATTGATTTCAGAAGTGTAGGAAAAAGGTGATATCATTGCATTTGGGTGTCTTACTTCCCACTCAACAACACGGACCATACAAGTAAATCATCATATTAATCAATAAATTTATAATTATAATATAATCTAAATGGATGTCCATCTATTAATAATAAATATATAAAAAATAATTACCATTTTATATATTCCTTACAAGAATAATTATATAAGAGAAGGAATTAATAATATTTTAGATTCATTTTGTTTTTATTCAGAAAAAAAAAAATAATTTATTAGAGAGTTTTATATCCAATCATGTTATTTTATTTCCTATTAAATTAAGATTTACTTGGTTTAGCTATTACATTATTACATTATGTATTTGTAAATTAATGCATGAATGTTTGAAAAATTTTAAAATTTAATGTATTTATAATTAATATATGTACGTACATTAGTATATACATTATTTAAAAATGGTTTTTATATTTGATTTATAGAAATAATTACCGTAAACTTTAATTTATAATATTTTATTCCAAGTTAATTTTATTTAAAATTAATAAAATGGAGTATTATTACTAAATATAAAGAAAACATTAAAACTAATTATAAAAATCTATGTGTTATTTCATTCTAATTTTTTTATATATTTAGTAATTAATTTAATTAAAAAGATATAATTATAAACTTTCTTTTTCTTTTAACTATAATATTGAAAGAGGATTTTTTTAAAAAAATACACTTCCAATAAGTTCATGAAAAAAAAAAAAAAACTTTCTCTATTTCTTTTATATATATAAATTAAACTTGAATAATTTAATTTTCAATATTATTAAGTATATACAATTTATAATTTATTGAAACTATCAATCAATCCCCAATCCAATGTCAATAAAATGAAAGAAACAGAAAAAGAACTATTAAACATATTAAGAAGTACACCAAATCAAGAATTTAAGATATTGGATCAGGTGGGAACTGGAAGGTAATTTTTCTTATATAATAGATTAAATTTATTAGTTATTAAATAATTTAAATATTTTTAAATATTACAATATTATATATAAAATAGTTACGGGAGGAAAGTATTCAAGGTAAATGACATATTCATATAATGTTTAATTCAGTAATAAAAATAAAAGAATATTTAATATTAATTTATACTATTAATATTATAATATAGGCTAGAATTGAGGAAACAAATGAAATAGTAGCAATCAAGGTAATCCGTGTAGAAGCTGGTGAAAATTTAAAGGATATATTAAATGAAATAAAATTCTTACGTTCTTGTGAACATCAAAATATTGTTTCATATAAAGGATGCTACATGCGTAAAGGAAATGTTAAAGGACAAAATTTTATATGGGTAAATAATAAATCAGTAAAAATTTTTGACAAATACAACTTAAATTAAAAAATTTAATATTAATTAAATACTATATTAGATTGTAATGGAATATTGTGGAGGAGGTTCTGTTGAATCAGGATATAAATGTCAGTTTATACATCAATATGATATTTAAATAAACTATAAACATATATTATATAATTTTAGATTATTATTATAATATGTGTTCATTTACTAATTTACAAAATAGTTTTACACCAACATTTAGAAGAACAAGAAATTGCGTCTATTTTGAAAGAATGTCTAATAGTATGTAAAATCTTTATAGTTAATTTAAAGCATTAAAATGATAATAAATAAATAATAATAAACATATTCAAAATTAATAATTATATTTAAATAGGGTTTGAAGTTTCTTCATTCATGTGGGAAAATACATAGAGGTATTTACACATTTATTTAAAATGATGTTTAAAATTCATTTATATTTTATTAAAGAAAAATCAATAAACTTCTTTTATATTCAATTAATAACTAAATTTTCATTTAACTGGAAAGATATAAAATGTGGTAAATAATATTATTATATATATCATATAAATTATACACCAATATTGGTGTATAATAATATTTATTTATATTTTTTAATTGATTTTTTCTTATTTTATAATAAAGGTAATATACTATTGAATGACGATGGAATAGTAAAATTAGGTATAGATTTATAATAATAGTTAGAATTGAAAAATAAAAATTTTAATAAATAATTATACTATTAAAATAGCTGATTTTGGAGTCTCAACCCAAATATCAAAAACTTTCTCTAAAAGACGTACATTTATTGGTACACCTTATTGGGTAACTTTTAAATATATATTAATATATAATGATAAAAAAATTAACTTACATATTTATTTATTAAATAAGATGGCACCAGAAGTTATAACCTCTGAACAACAAGGAACAGAATATGATTTTAAGGTTTATATTTTATACTTAATTAGATTTTATAATTATATATATATATTAAATATTAATTATATGTATATATAATACTGTTAGGCAGATATTTGGAGTCTAGGAATTACAGCAATTGAAATGGCAAATTGTCATCCACCTATGTTTGATGTTCATCCTATGAGAGTGTTATTTATGATTCCAAATCTTCCGTCTCCAACATTAGAAAGTGATAATTGGTAATAGATGTGCTATTCAGATATAAAAACTGCTTTGTAGTTAAAATTAATTATTATATTATTTTTTAATTATCATTCAATATTTTTTAATAGGTCACCCGAATTTCAAAATTTTATATCATTGTGTTTAAAAAAGGATCCAGAAGATCGTCCATCGGCACTAGAATTATTAAATGTAAAAATATTTGAAAAATATCAATTTGATTTTTTATATAAGTTTTACTAATAATTTTTTTTACTTACCAATTTTAATGCACTCATTACTAATAATATTAGCATCCATTTATAACATCAATAAAAAATGAAAGATCAATTATAAAAAATTATGTATTAAAATCAAAAGATGCGAGAATGAGAAAAAAAATAACATCGGATGAAATGGAATGGGATGATATTGGTAGTAATCCATTTAATTTTAAGTCAAATCGAACTGAAGTTAATAAAAAAAAAAAAGCAAATGAAAAATACAATTATCATCAATATAGTAATAACAGTCTTAATAATAGCAATAATATTGATACTTCTAGTAACGAACAAATTAAAATTAATAATACTTTAAAAGATTTAAAATTGAATATCGACAAAAAATATGAGATTTTTGATTCAAATGAAGATAATAATATAAATATATCAAATACAAACAAAATTAATACAATAGGTTATATGAATAAATTAGAATATGAAAGTGTTAATAAGAGTTCAAATGATAATAAAATTATTCTAAGTAGAACTAGTTGTTATGAATCATTAATTAACAAAAAAAAAACTTCAGATAATGAAAATAAAGTTGATTCATTTAAAAGTAGTAAATATAAAGAAGATAGGCCAATGATAGAAAAAGAAATCCAAAATCAAGAAAAAGTATCTTCTAATATAATAAAAAATATTGATATAAGCAAAATACAACAAAAAAATGAAATCATCAATAAAATTTATAATAACAATTGGAGTACATCTTTATCACATGTTATATCTAATATATCTAAGAAAAAAACAATAGCAGAATTAGAAAAGCCAAATCAACCAGTATAATTTCAACTATATATAAATATATATAATTGATGTAAAATAATTATATTTATAAAAATTTTATAAATATAATAGGTTTTTAATGCTTGTAGAATATGTAAAATACCATTTAAAATTAATTGTGCTGAAATTATTGGTATAAATTAAATTTTTTTTCTGTTTTTTGTAGAAATAACCCAAATATAAAATGTTTAATATTAATTATGAATAATATATGTAATAATATTACATAGACGATTCACTGTTGTTGGGAACTAATAATGGATTACATAATTATTGTCTTAATGGTAAAAATATAATAATTTAAAATAATAAGTTATTACATTTATAATAATTTTTTTATAATACAGAGAATAAAAGTTCCATAGAAAACTCATTATTAATATCAACCAGAAAATATCTTCAAATTTCGAAGGTTAATGCCATAAAAGTTATTTTATCAAAATCAGGTACAACAATATTATCAAAATATTAATCTAATTATTAAGATTTTTAAATGACAATATTTTTTATTATTTAAAGGAAAAAATGATATTATATGTGTTCATTATATATCACATATTCAGAATTTTAAAGCAATAAAGAAATTTGAAAATGAAACTAAAATGAAAAAATTAAAAAGTACAAGAGGATGTATTAATTTTACAGTTGGTAAATAATAATTTATATATTATATATTAAATTAATTCATATATTTTCAAGATTTATGCTTTTATGTTAATTATTAATTATTAATGTTTATTTATTTTTTCTCTAAAGAAGAGAGATGTGAAAATGAAATTTATATATGCTGTTTAATTCCTAACTCAATAATTATTTTAAAAAATGATGAAAATATTACTACTAAATTTTTATATATTAAAGTATATAATTAATTTTTTATAATAACTTTATCTGTAAACATAAATATTTATTTTATTTTATTTTATTTAATATAAGGAAATCCCAATAAATAATATTGTTAATTCGTTATGCATGCTCCAAAGTAAAATTTCATATTCACCAAAATTAATAATATGTTATCCTGATAAATGTGATATATGTAATATTTCACAATCAAAATCGTATAATGGATTTATCAGTTTAAATAAGAAAAAGAATAAAGAAATGTTTGATTCAATTATTAAAAAAGATAATGAAAAATTAATTAGTACTATGATATATAATAATAATATTTTTGTTTGTTATGAAGGTAAACTTTAAAATATAAAATATAATAATTCATGGTAGCTATATTTATATAATTTATAAATTATATTGATTTCTATTCAAATATAAAAAAAAGATAAAGGTGTTATAATTGATTCAAATAATTTAAACGAAAAATTAAATACAATTTATTGGAAACAAAAAATTGTGGATGTAGGTAATTGTTTAATTATAAATTAAACATTCTTCTTCTTATTATTATTAAAATTATTATTATTATTATTATTATTATTATATTATTATTATTATTATTATTATTATTATTATTATTATTATTATTATTATTATTATTATTATTATTATTATTATTATTATTATTATTATTATTATTATTATTATTATTATTATTATTATTATTATTATTATAGGAATTGTATACAACAAATATGCTGTTGTATGTTCGAAATCAATCATTGATATAATCGATATAAATACAAAAAAAATAGTTCATATATTTGAAACTAAGAAAGAATCCAACAGATTTTTATCTCTACTAATTACTAATAATGAAAATTTATTTATATTAGCAATTGATGAAGGAACTGATATATGTTCGCTTATTAGAATAAGTTTGGACTAATTATTTAATTAATACGAAATATAATTGTAAAATAATACAAGTTTTAATATACAATGATAACTATATACTATTGAATTATAAAACCCAATCTTTTTTTTATTATTTACATTCTATTATAATAATATAATATTTTAAACTTTGCAAATTTAATAATAATAATGTTATATAATTTTATAATTTAATCAATTAATCAATTAAAAAAACTAAAGTAATAAAAACGACAACTTGTAAACAATGATATACTAATAAATACACAATTAAAATTCATTATTTGTTGTAAATAATAATATATAAAAGAAATGTTTAATTTTGAAAAGGATTAAAAATTAATTTTTATATTAACCACAAAATTATTTAATGAAAGATTAGATTAATAATTAAAGTTAATAAAATTTTTTAGGTATACATATACAATAAAATAATATTTTTTTACTAGTTATTTGTTATTGTTGTTGTTGTTATTTTAAGCTCCGTCAGTTATAATTGATTGTGATTTTGAGAATAATATAAAGTTATAATATTACTAATTTCAATTTTTAAAGAAATTATTATAAAAAAATAAAATTAATATTATAATTAACATTATTTAATAATGAATTATTACAAGCATATTAATATTAATTGACTATTAAATTTAAATGTATATTTATATATTTATTTAACTTATAGTTTTATCCAAGTATGAATAAAAAAAAAAGAAATTTTTTTATTATTTTTAAAGTTTGAATAAATATTTTGTGGAATTGATAATAATAATAAATAATAATAAAAATAACTGAAAATTAAAAATTGTTTTTATAATTTTAATTTTTTAATATATATATGTATATAATTATACTAAGTAATTATTACTAAGAAGGATTGAAGGATTCAATAATAAAATTTTAATGTAATTATTTATATATACTACCATAAAAATATTATATAAATAAGAGGATATATATAAGTAATTAATCAATATAACATACAAAATATTGAATAATTGAATAAACAATATCGGAAATAAAGAACCTGAATTATAATACAGTATTTTGAAAAAAAATATTTTTGTTTAAAAATAGTAAAATATTATCGAAGAAAAACAAAATTTATTATTATCATTATCATAGCTTTTATATAAAAAATTAAAGAAGATTGTAAACAATTTGGATTAATATAATAACAACACCAACATCATTGTTTAATATAATATTATTTAATATTTTGAATATTTTAGGAAGATAAAATTTATTTAAATAAATAGTATTAACGGATATTTTTCATTTATATTATATTTCCAATTCTTTTATTATCTTTTTTATGTCTTATCTATTGTGTTATTAAATAATTCAATAAAATATTTGATTCAATCGGTATAGCAAATTAGAGTTCTTTTCTTCTTTTTCTTTTTTTTTTTTTTTAGAATCATTTTTATTTTTTAATAAAAATAAAAGAAAAATAAAGAAAAAAGAAATAGAACTTAAAGATGTCATCTTCAAAGAAGGGGACACCTTCAACCCCTAGTAAAGATAGTGGGAATGAAGAAAAAATTGTAAAAGTTGATCCAAGAGCAGAATGGCTAAGAGATAGAATAATTTCACAGTTAAAATTAAAATCAGAAAAATGGGATAAATTAGTATCAACTCAAGATAATTGGTATTATATTCTTTCATATAAATTATAATATTATTATTTTATAATCAGAAATGTAACATTTTATATATTTACTGTATTCAATACTACTATATCATTACTATTATTATTAAGTGAAACAATACAACAATTTCTTGATACCCCAGAAGTTAATACACTTATCTTTTTATTAAATGCACGTGAAGAATTAACTGTAACTTTAACATTTCCTTCTGTATTAAAAAAGAAGGGTTTATTTGTTCTAAAAAATACATTAAATGAACCTATACCTGAAACATTAGAAAACAATGTTACAATTGGTGATCTTGCAGCTAATCCATTAGAATATCTTAATACTATACTAGAAGAAGTATATTTACCATTATTAACAAATTCAAAAAACATGGATTCATGGCCAGAGGTTGTAGCTACAGATGTCCTACGGCATTTTTATAAAGTTAATGGTGCAGTATATGTTATTTCAGGAAAAACAAAAGTAAGTATAATTATAGGAATATAAATATATCTCATTTATATTAAGATACATAATAAATAATGTATAAATAATACTAGTTAATAATAATATAATATGATGTTATATTTAAAATTTTTTTAAACTATTAATATATTTTTAGGGAAAGACACTTTTACCTTTACCACATGGAAATAATGATTTTTCAGAAAATGATAAAGCATTATTACATACTCTTGAATCCGCTGTTATTGATTGGACATATCAAATAAAAGAGGTTATCAGAAGTAGTTCAGCTACACCATTAGAAGAAGGATTATATCCAACCCCACAAGTAGAAATTGATTTTTGGGAAGCTAAAGAAGCAAATTTAAAATGTATATACCAACAATTATCAGATGATAAATTCCAATCAATTGCTGATTTACTTCAAAGTAGTAAAAGCACTTATTACCCAGCTTTCCAACAAATTTTTGATGAAGTAAAAAATGGTAATATATTTTTCTTTAATATAAATAAATAAATAAATAAATAAATAAATAAATAAATAAATAAATAAATAGAAACTTAAAATAATATTTATATAATTTTTAAATTAAGATAATTAATGATTATTTAATGTTTTTTATAACATATTATAGCTCTTGAAGAAGCAACCGATATTAATTTACATTTAACTCCATTAAGACCATTAGTTGAAACATTATCATCAACATCAGATTTTAATGAAATGATCCAACAATTTCCTCCATTATTACATGTAATAATGCTTATATGGAATCATTCAAAATATTATAATGTACCAGGAAGAGTAATAGTAATACTTCAAGAAATATGTAATGAAATCATAGAACAGGTAAGTGAAAATAATATAAAAATTACTTAATAGGGAAATTAAATTTTAATTATATTATTTATAAATATTAAAAAGGCTCAAAATTTCATTCAACCAACAGAAATCTTTGGAATTGAACCAGATGAAGGATTAGAAAAAATAAATCTAGTATTACATGCATGTCAAAAGTTCAAATCAATATATTATGAATATAAAGCAAAAATAGCTGAAACTGAACGTCCATGGAATTTCGATACAAAATTAGTATTTTCAAGATTTGATCAGTTTATACTAAGAATTAAGCAATTATCTGAATTTTTTGATACTATAATTGAGTTTAATCGTTTAGAAAAAATAGAAATTGGTGGTACAAAGGTAAAAATATTGATATTAATTATATTGTATAGTTGAAAATTAATACTTATTTTTTCTTGTTATAATAGGGAAAAATTTTAAGTTCTGAAGTTGTAAAAATATTTAATGAATTTACTGCAACTTTCCAAGAATGGACAAAAATTGAATATGACGTATTAGATTTAAATAATTATAAATTTAGAGAAGATCTTGCAAAATTCCATGATAAAATATCTGATTTAGATAGAAGAATTGGGTAATTAATTAAATACAAATTTTTAATATTTATTAATTATTTGTATAATAATTTAATCCTTATATATAATATATATATATTATGTAGTACTATAATATGTCAAGCTTTTGATGATTGTAGTAGTATTCATTCTCGTTTCAGATTAATTGAAGGATTTTCAGGTCTATTAGCAAGACCAATTATTGGTGAAATATTTGAAAAGAAATATTATGATTTATTAAAGGAATATGATACTGATTTAGATGAAGTTAATTTAATATTCTTAAAGTTGAAGAGCAATCCATCAATTCATTATAATATGGCTCCTGTAACTGGTGCTCTTCAATGGACTCATGAACTTAAAGAAAGAATTAATTCCGTAATGAATAAATTTAAAGAAGTATGTATATTTAATATATAAAAATAAAATATTTTTTTAAACAAAATAGTATATTCATTTATTCATTTTAATACTTATATATCAACAATAATATTAATATACAGTTAAATCATAAAATATTGCTTGAATCTGAAGAAGCAAAATTAATTAAAATAAAGTATGACGATATTTATAGAAAATTGGATGAATATGAGCAAGGATTATTTAAAGATTGGTCAGATAATATCATTAATGATTCTGAAGCAAATCTTGATAATCCTTTATTAACAAGATCAATTCAAGATTCATTATCGTTATTTAGTGTTAACTTTGATCCAAAGGTAATAGCTTTACTTAAAGAAGTTAAATATTTAAGTAGTTTAGGTATTCAAGCTCCCGAAAAAGCTCAATCAGTTTATGATAAAGATGAAGTTTTCAGAAATAATATTTTCGAATTAGATCATGTTGTTACACAATATAACAATATTAAGTTGACAGTATTAGATGTTGAAAGACCATTAATACAAGAAAGAGTAAATCAAATTGATAAACAATTTGAACAGGTAAATAATTAATTCTATAGTCAAAGATAAAATAAAATTTTGTATAAAAAAAGAATACTCATAATAGAATTTATTAAAAAAAACAATAATTTAAATAGGCATTATCTGTTATTAATTGGAGATCAGATATAATTGATGATTTCATTAAAAGTATTCAAGACAGCGTTGGAGGATTATTAAAAATTATTCAAACAGGAAAGAATAATGTAGTTCAAATGCAAAATTTAATGAAAAAATGGTATTCTGCACCATTAATTGAAAGAAAAGATAGTAAAAAGCCATTAAATCTTGATGATAAGGATGCGAAACTTAAGACTATATATGATTTAATTCAAAATGATGGAAAAACAATATTTAAATATTTAGAAGATACAAGAAATGCTTATAATGTTGATCAAAATGATCCAAATTGGAGAAATTATGCAGATTATGTAGATACAGTAGTCGCAGATGGTTTCTTCAATACAATTAAATGTAGTCTTACCTATTTCCTAGATAATATGGATATTGAATACTTAAAAAAATGTGAATTATCGCCAATTATGGATTCAAGAATTGAATTTATTCAAAATAAACTCACATTTACTCCAAGTATAGATGAAGGTAAATTCTATTAATATATTATTTTCTAAAATAGTAAATGCTAATATTAATCATACAATATTAATATTTTTAAACAGAAGCACCAAATAACTTTATGAATATATTCTTAACAATATTAAGAGATATATATCAAGTCTCTGTTTTAATGAAGAGAGTAAATAATCCTAATAATGTTGAAAGTGAAATTACAGGATTAGAAAATAATAGTGTAGTTAAACAAGATTCAAATGAAAATAAAGAAACAACAGGAACAGAAAACAGTGAAGAAAAGACAGAAAAAAATAATGAAACTAGTGAAATAACTAAGGAATCAGAAGATACCGTTGAACAAGGTGATTCCAAAAACAAAAATGAAAATGATTCTACAGAACATAAAAGTACTGAGGTTAGTAATTTGAAAACAACTGAAAGTAATTCAGATTCTAAAGAAGCTGGATTAGATGAAGATGAAGGTTATTTAGGTGAAATGTTAAAGAATCCTGAATTAGAAGAATTAAAGAATCAATTAATTTCTCGTGTTAGAGATATTATTGATGATTGTAAGAAATATTTACATAGTTTTGATCAATTCTCATATTTATGGGAAAAAGATCGTGATGAATGGATGGTTACATTCTTAGAAACTCCATATGAAAGAAGTGAACCACAAGAAACTGAAGAAACTAGTAAAGATGAAACAAAGAAAACTGAAACTGAAAATGAAAATACACAAAATGACGAAGGAGGCGAAGAACAAAATGAAAATGAAAATGGCAAACCTAAAGAAGAGGATGATAATTCCATGTTCCAATTAGAGAAATTCGAAGTTGAAATTCGTAAATTTGAAAATATTCATAAGACTATTAAGGCATTAGACCCAGAAGTGATATTTAGAGGATGGTTAAAAATTGATGCTAAGCCATTAAAACAAAGTCTGAATATTATTGTTAAGAAATGGAGTTACACACTTACAAAATATTTAAGTGATGAAACTACTCGTACATTAAATGAAATGAATGAATTCATTACAAATACTAAAGGTGGTCTTCAAAAAGAAGTTAAGGAAGGTGACTATAATGCGTTGGTTTACTCAATGGGATTATTACATGAAATGAAAAAGAGAAATGATATAGGTAAATCGTTTGAACCTCTTCGAAAAACAATTAATCTTTTAAGACAATTTGGCGTAGAATTGCCTGAAGATATTCATAAATTATTAAATGATTTACCAGAAGTATGGGATGATACTAAAAAATTATCACAATCTGTTAAAGAAGTCGTAGCTCCATTACAAGCTAAAGAAGTTGATATATTACAACAAAAATGTAATAAATTTGAAATGCGTAATTATAACTTCAAGGAAGAGTTCAGACAAAAAGCACCATTTATGTATAATATTGGTTGTACTAATGCATATGAATTAATTAATGAATGCCATTTCGAAGTATTACAAATGGAACAAGAATGTCAACAATTAAGAGAATCATGTGAATTATTTGAATTAAATTGCCCACAATACAAGCAATTATCTGAATGTAGAAAGGATATTAGCATGTTAAAGACAATTTGGGATTATGTTGGTCTTGTTACCAATACCTTTAATGATTGGAAGTCAACATTATGGACTGAAATTGATCCAGATGTTATGGAACAGACATGTCGTGAATTTTCTAAAGATTTAAGAAAAATGGATAAAGAAATCAAAGCCTGGAATGTATACACCGGTATTGACCAACATGTAAAGGATATGATTACAAGTTTAAGAGCTGTTGGTGAATTAAGAAGTAGTGCAATTCGTGAACGTCACTGGAAGCAACTTATGAAAACAACTGGTGTCACTTTTGTTATGACGGATGATTTGAAGTTCCAAGATCTTTTAAGTCTTCAACTTCATAGATTTGAAGATGATGTAAGAAATATTGTTGATCGTGCTACAAAGGAATTAAGTATGGAAAAGGTATTAAATGATTTAAGTAAAACATGGGGAACTATGGAATTTGAATACAAAGAAAGATCTAGACCAAATACATATATTCTTATTAGTTCTGAAGAACTTGTTGAAACTCTTGAAGATAACCAAGTTATGTTACAAAACTTAATGACTTCAAAATATGTTTCTCACTTTGAAGAGCAAATTACTGGATGGCAAGAAAAATTATCGACAGTTGATACAGTAATGACTTTATGGTTAGAAGTTCAAAAAACATGGTCTCACTTAGAAAATATTTTCTTAGAATCTGAAGATATTAGACAACAATTACCAGAAGATTCAAAAAGATTTGATGGTATTGATTCTGATTATAATGCATTAATGAAAGACGCAATTAATACTCCAAATGCTATTGAAGCATGTTCTAAGGAAGGTTTAAATGCTAAATTAGAATATTTACAACAACAATTAGCTCTTTGTGAAAAATCATTAGCTGAATATTTAGAAACAAAGAGATTAGCCTTTCCACGTTTCTACTTTGTTTCTGCTTCTGATTTATTAGATATTTTAGCAAAGGGAAATATTCCACATGCTGTAGCTATTCATTTACAAAAATTATTTGATAGTATTTCTAGATTAGAATTTACTAAAGATGCTGATGGTAACTTTACTAAGACAGCTATTGGTATGTACAGTAAAGAAGATGAATATGTACCATTTAAAGAACCTTGTGAATGTGTAGGTCCTGTTGAAGTATGGCTTAATCATCTTGTTGATTCAATGAGAATGACATTAAGACAACTTATTGGTGAAGCTGTTGCATCTTATGAAGAAAAACCAAGAGATCAATGGATTTTCGATCACCCTGCTCAAGTTACTCTTACTGGTTCACAAATTTGGTGGGCAACAGAAGTTAATGCTTCATTTGCTCGTTTAGAAGAAGGTTATGAAAATTCAATGAAAGAATATTACAAAAAGCAATGTAATCAATTAACAACTCTTATTACTTTAATTCAAGGAGAATTATCAAAATTAGATAGACAAATGATTATGACAGTTTGTACTCTTGATGTACATGCAAGAGATATTGTTGGAAAATTAGTACAAGAAAAAGCTGAAAATGCTCAATGTTTCAGTTGGCAAAGTCAACTTCGTTTAAGATGGGATGATGTACAAAGTCATTGTATTGCAAATATTTGTGATGCCCAATTTACTTTCAGTTACGAATATTTGGGTGATACTCCACGTTTAGTTATTACTCCATTAACTGATAGATGTTATATTACCTTAACTCAATCATTGCACTTAATTATGGGTGGTGCTCCTGCTGGTCCTGCTGGTACAGGAAAAACAGAAACTGTAAAAGATTTAGGCCGTGCTTTAACTGTTATGGTATATGTATTCAATTGTTCTGAACAAATGGACTATAGGTCTATTGGTAATATTTATAAAGGTTTAGCTCAATCTGGTGCTTGGGGTTGTTTCGATGAATTTAATAGAATTTCTGTAGAAGTATTGTCTGTCGTTGCTACACAAGTTAAGTCTATTGAAGATGGTCTTCGTGCCAAAAAGAAGAGATTTATTTTCCAAGGAGAAGAAATTTCTCTTGAAAATACTGTTGGTTTCTTCATTACGATGAATCCAGGTTATGCTGGTAGAACTGAACTTCCAGAAAATATTAAGGCATTATTCCGTCCTTGTTCTATGGTTGTACCAAATCTTGAATTAATTTGTGAAATTATGCTTATGGCTGAAGGTTTTGTTGAAGCCAGTGTTTTAGCTAGAAAATTCCATACATTATATAAGTTAAATAAAGAATTACTTTCAAAACAAGATCACTATGATTGGGGTTTAAGAGCTATTAAATCTGTATTGGTTGTTGCAGGTTCACTTAAGCGTTCTGATCCAGGTGTTCCAGAAGAACACGTTTTAATGAGAGCTCTTCGTGATTTTAATTTACCAAAGATTGTTACAGATGATTTAACAGTATTCAACGGTTTAATTAATGATCTTTTCCCAAAAATTGATATTCCACGTAAGAGAAACTTAGATTTTGAACAAGATATTAAGAAATCAACTATTGCTTGTGGTTTACAAGCTGAAGATATGTTTGTATTAAAGGTTGTTCAATTAGAAGAATTATTAGCGGTACGTCACTGTGTTTTCATTATTGGTAATGCTGGTTCTGGTAAAAGTCAAATTTGGAAAATGTTAGCCAAAACCTATATTAATAACGGTAAGAAATGCGTTTACTCTGATTTGAATCCAAAGGCTGTCAGTACAAATGATCTTTTCGGTTATATTAACCCAGCGACAAGAGAATGGAGAGATGGTCTATTTTCATCTATTATGAGAGATATGTTTAATATTAGTGGTCCAGATCCAAAATGGATTATTTTGGATGGTGATATTGATCCAAATTGGATTGAATCCCTTAATACTGTTATGGATGATAATAAGGTTTTGACATTAGCTAGTAATGAACGTATTCCAATGAAACCAGCAATGCGTTTAATTTTCGAAATTGGCGATTTAAAGTATGCCACTCCAGCTACTGTATCCCGTGCTGGTATTTTATATGTTAACACCTCTGATTTAGGTTGGAATCCATATGTTCAAAGTTGGTTAGATAAACTTGAAGATCAAAGTGAAAGAACAACATTATCAGTTCTTTTTGATAAGTATGTTAACACTACATTGGATGCTATTCATAGTGGAAGATTTAAAATGGCCCCAGTTGAAGATAACAGTATGGTTGCTACATTATGTAATATTTTAGAAGGTTTAATATTCAATCAAACCTCATTAAAAGGATGTGATAAGGAAACTTATGAACTATACTTTGTATTCTCTGCTGTATGGGCATTTGGTGGTAGTGTTATTCAAGATCAATTAATTGATTATCGTGTTGAATTCAGTAAATGGTGGAATTCCGAATTTAAAACAGTTAAATTCCCACCTGTTGGTACTGTATTCGATTACTATATTGATAATAACACAAGACAATTTGCTCCTTGGACAGAAAAGATTCCAGAATTTCAGTACGATCCAGAAATACCATTACAAAGTGTAATGGTTCATACTAGTGAAACTATCCGTATTAAGTCATTAATGGATATATTAACTGATAATCAAAAAGCTGTTTTACTTTTAGGTAATGCTGGCTGTGGTAAAACTGTATTAATGCAAGACAAATTAAATGGTTATGCTGATGAAAGACTTATTGTTAATATTGCTTTCAATTATTACACTACTGCCTGGTCACTTCAAGGTATTCTTGAAAAACCACTTGAAAAGAAAGCTGGTAGAAATTATGGTCCTCCAGGTACTAAAAAGTTAATTTACTTTTTAGATGATTTAAATATGCCAGAAGTTGATTGTTACGGTACTGCTTCCCCACACACTTTGTTAAGACAACATATTGATTATAATCATTGGTACGATAGAAATAAGCTAACCTTGAAGGATATTCATAATTGTCAATATGTTGCATGTATGAATCCAACAGCTGGTAGTTTTACCATTAACCCACGTTTACAAAGACACTTTGCTGTATTTTCAGTTAGTTTCCCAACATTAGAAAGTTTACAAACCATTTATCAAACCATTTTATCTTCTCACTTACAACAATTCCCTAAGAATATTCAAAAGTATGCTGAAAAAATTGTTAATGCAGCTATCCAACTTCATAAGAAGGTTTCACAAGTATTCTTACCAACAGCCGTTAAATTCCATTATGTATTTAATATGCGTGATTTATCAAACATTTTCCAAGGTATTCTATTTTCATCTAAAGAAACTCTTAAAGAACCAACAGACTTAGTAAGATTATTCCTTCATGAAACAAGAAGAGTATATGGTGATAAACTTTTAGATACTTCTGATAATGAACAACTTATCAGTTTCCAATCTGCTATTGCTAAGAAGGTATTTGATGATCTTGATCAAAAGGTAATTAATGCAGAACCTCTTATATTCTCCCACTTTGCTGGTGGTATTGGGGAACCTAAATATACTGAAGCTCAAGATTGGGCTTCATTAAAGAAGATTTTAGATGATGCTTTAGATCAATACAATGAAATTAATTCTGCCATGAATCTTGTACTTTTCGAAGATGCTATTAGTCATATTTGTAGAATTAACAGAATTTTGGAAAGTCCACGTGGTAACGCTTTACTGGTTGGTGTTGGTGGTAGTGGTAAACAAAGTTTATCTCGTTTAGCCTCTTATATATCTTCCATGGATGTCTTCCAAATTGTTCTTAGAAAGGGTTATGGTGTTGCTGATCTTAAATTAGATTTAGCATCATTATTCCAAAAGTGTGGTATGAAACAACAACAAATTGTATTCTTACTTACTGATTCCCAAATTGCCGATGAAGGTTTCTTGGTGTTAATTAACGATTTATTAGCTTCTGGTAATATTCCTGGTTTATTCCCTGATGATGAAACTGAAACAATTATTAACGCTATGAGAAATGAAGCTAAATCACAAGGTTTATTAGATACAAGAGAAGTTTGCTGGAACATTTTTATCAATTTTGTAAGAAGAAACTTAAAGGTTGTTCTATGTTTCTCCCCAGTCGGTAACCTTTTGAGATCAAGATGCAGAAAGTTCCCAGCTATTGTTAATTGTACTTCTATTGATTGGTTCCATGAATGGCCAGAAGAAGCTTTAATCGGTGTAGCCAAAAGATTTATTGAAGCATGTGAAAGAGTTCCAGTTGAACTTAGAGAACCTGTAACTAAATTTATGGCTTATGCTCACTTATCTGTAAATGAAGTTTCCAAGAAATATTTATTAAATGAAAAGAGATATAATTATACTACTCCAAAGAGTTTCCTTGCATTGATTAGTCTTTATGAAGAAATGCTAGAGAAGAAACATGTCGAATTAATTAAGAGTATGGATCGTTTAGAAAATGGTCTTACTAAATTACAAAGTACATCATCTCAAGTAGATGATCTTAAAGCCAAGTTAGCTGTACAAGAAGTTGAACTTAAACAAAAGAATGAAGAAGCTGAATTACTTATTGAACGTGTTAGTGTTGATACTGAGCATGTTAACAAGGAAAAGGCTATTGCCGATCAAGAAGAAAAGAAAGTTGACCAAATTACAAAGGAAGTTTCAGAAAAGCAAGCACAATGTGAACAAGATTTACTTGCTGCTGAACCGGCTTTAGAAGCTGCATCACAAGCTCTTAACACTTTAAATAAGGCTAACTTAACAGAATTGAAATCTTTCGGTACCCCAGCTGAAGACGTAAAGAATGTCGTTTCTGCTGTTATGGTATTATTATCACCACCAGGTAAAATTGCAAAGGATAGAAGTTGGAAGGCTGGTAAGAATATGATGGCCAAGGTAGACGGTTTCTTGGATACCTTAATTAATTTCAATAAGGAAAACATTGATCAATCCAACTTAGATGCCCTTGCACCATATTTAGCTGATCCAAACTTTAATGCTGATTATATTCGTACTAAATCATTTGCTGCTGCCGGTTTATGTTCATGGGTAGTTAATATTGTTCAATACTACAAGGTTTACAGAGATGTTGAACCTAAGAGACAAGCTTTAGCTCAAGCTAACAATGATTTACAACAATCTCAAGAAAAGCTTAGAGCCATTCAAGAAAAGATTGAAGATTTGGATAAGAATCTTGCAGAATTAAAGGCTCAATTTGAAAAAGCTACTGCAGATAAACTTAAGTGTGAAGAAGAAGCTAATGCTACTAATGCTACTATTGCTTTAGCTAACAGACTCGTTAATGGTTTAGCTTCAGAAAAGATTAGATGGAGTGATGAAGTTGCAAACTTTAAAGAACAAGAAAAGACATTAGCTGGTGATGTATTATTAGCTGCTGCTTTCATTTCGTATGTTGGTTGTTTCAGTAAGAGTTACAGAACCGAACTTTTAGAAGAAAAGTGGTTAACTTTCATGCGACAAACGGATTCAGAAGGAAAACCATTTATTCCAATGTCTAATGAATTAGATCCATTAGATATTTTGACAAATAGTGCAGAAATTGCTAGATGGAATAATGAAGAATTACCAACTGATAGAATGTCATTAGAAAATGCTACAATGGTAACTAATTGTAAGAGATGGCCATTAATTATTGATCCACAATTACAAGGTATTAAGTGGATTAAAGCCCGTGAAGGAGAAAGTTTAAAGGTTATTCGTTTAGGACAAAGAGGTTACTTGGATGTTATTGAAAAAGCCATTTCTGATGGTGATCCAGTATTAATTGAAGATATTGGTATTGAAATTGATCCTGTATTAAATGATGTATTAGGTAGAAATACTATTAAGAAGGGTAAATATATTAAGATTGGAGATAAGGAAGTAGAATATAATCCTAACTTTAAGTTAATTTTGCAAACAAGAATGGCCAATCCTCACTACCCACCAGAAATTCAAGCTCAAACCACATTAATTAACTTTACTGTTACATTAGCTGGTTTAGAAGATCAATTATTAGCAGATGTCGTTAACATTGAACGTGCTGATTTAGAAAAGACGAAAGCTGATTTAACAAAACAACAAAATGAATTCAAGATTCGTTTAACCGAACTTGAAGATGCTCTTCTTTCACGTTTATCATCTGCTCAAGGTAACTTCTTAGGTGATACCGCCTTGGTCGAAAATCTTGAAATTACAAAGAGTACTTCAACAGATATTGAAAAGCAAGTTAAGGAGGCCAAGTTAACTGAAAAGAGTATTAATGAAACGAGAGAACTTTACAGACCTGTTGCTGCCAGATCATCCTTACTTTATTTCTTATTAAATGAATTATACCAAATTCACCCAATGTATCAATTCTCATTAAATGCCTATAAGGTTGTTTTCCAAAATGCTATTCATAATGCCGAACCATCAGAAGAAATTAAAGAAAGAGTCAACAATTTAATTGATAATATTACTTATTTCGTATGTAACTACACCAATAGAGGTTTGTTTGAAAAGGATAAGTTAATTTTCACAGCCCAAATGGTATTCCAAATTATGATTACTCAAAATGAAATTGATATGAATGAATTTAACTTCTTATTGAGAATGCCTAGAATGCCTAATATTACTAGTCCATTTGATTGGTTGAATAATCAATCCTGGGCTGTTATTAAGGCATTATCTGAATTAGATGAATTTAAGTCGTTAGCTAATGATATTGAAGGTTCTGCCAAGCAATGGAAGAAGTATTATGAAAATGAAGTTCCAGAAAATGAAAAATTACCACAAGAATGGAAGAATAAGAATGCTATTCAAAAATTATGTATTCTTCGTGCTCTTCGTCCAGATCGTATGACCTATGCTGTTCGTAACTTTATTGTTCAAAAGATGGGTGCTAAATATGTTGATTCTACCAGACAACCATTATCTCAAACCTACACAGAAATGAATCCATCCACTCCAATCTTCTTTATCTTATCTCCTGGTGTGGATCCTGTCAAGGAAGTCGAATTGTTAGGTAGACAATTGAACTTTACAGAAGATAATGGAAACTTCCATAATGTTTCATTAGGTCAAGGTCAAGAAATTATTGCTGAACAAAAACTTGATTTAGCCTATGAAAAGGGAGGATGGGTTATGCTTGAAAATATTCACTTGGTTCGTAAATGGTTACCTATTCTTGCCAAGAAATTAGAAGCGTTAAGTCAAGGTGCTCATAAAGACTTTAGAGTCTTCCTTTCAGCCGAACCTGCCGGAGATCCATCCATGCATGTTATTCCAACAAGTATTCTTCAAGTTAGTATTAAGATTACTAATGAACCACCAACTGGTATGAATGCCAATATTCATCGTGCCCTTGATAATTTCTCACAAGAAACATTGGAAAGATGTTCAAAGGATATCGAATTCAAGACCATCTTATTCACTCTTTGTTACTTCCATGCTGTTGTATTAGAAAGAAGAAAATTCGGTACTCAAGGTTGGAATAGATCCTACCCATTCAGTACTGGTGATTTGACTATTTGTATTGATGTATTGTACAACTATTTGGAAACCTTCCCAAAGGTTCCATGGACCGATTTAAGATACATGTTTGGTGATATTATGTATGGTGGTCATATTTCTGATGATTGGGATAGAAGATTATGTTCTGCTTATCTTGATGTATACTTAAAGGAAGAAATGTTGGATGGTAACTTTGAACTTGCCCCAGGTTTTACTTTACCACCACCATCAGATTATAAGATGTATCATCAATATATTGATGAATACTTACCACCGGAATCACCATATCTTTACGGTTTACATCCAAATGCTGAAATTGGTGTATTGACTAGTACAGCTGATGAACTCTTTAGAACTATTCTTGAAATGGCACCAAAGAATACGTCTGGTGCAGGTTCTTCATCAAAGGAAGAAAAAGTTAAACAAACATTAGATGATATTCTAGAAAAGCTTCCAGAATCCTTTAATATGGCCGAATTAATGGGAAGAGTTGAAGAAAGAACACCGTATATTTCTGTTGCTTTACAAGAATGTGATCGTATGGTTATTCTTACGACAGAAATTAGAAGATCACTTAAAGAACTAGATCTTGGTTTGAAGGGTGATTTAACCATTTCAGAACCTATGGAAACCTTAATGAATGCAATTTATTTGAATGTTGTTCCGGTGTCCTGGGAACGTTTAGCTTATCCATCATTACAAAGTCTTTCAAATTGGTATGTGGATCTTTTACAACGTATTAAAGAATTAGAAAACTGGGTACAAGAATTCTCCTTACCTACAGTTCTCTGGATATCAGGTCTATTCAATCCACAATCATTCTTAACTGCTATTATGCAAACTACAGCTAGAAAGATGGAATGGCCATTGGATCGTATGATATTACAAGTCGAAGTTTCAAAGAAGAATAGAGAAGAATACACTACTCCTCCAAGAGAAGGAGCTGCTATTTGCGGTTTATTCATGGAAGGTGCTAGATGGGATACTCAAACAGGTATGATTCAAGAAAGTCAAATGAAGGTATTAACACCCGCTATGCCAGTTATACAAGTTAAAGCTATACCGGTAGAAAAGAAGGAAACTAAGGGTATTTATGAATGCCCATTATATAGAACTAGAAACCGTGGTCCAACATACATTTGGACTTTCAACTTAAAGACCAAAGAAGTACCACAAAAATGGGTTCTTAGTGGTGTATGTTTATTAATGTCTGTTGACTAAGTTAATTACTACCATTTTAATATTATCATTTTCATCATTAATTCATCAATAACTATACAATTTAAGAAAAAAAAAAAAGAGAACAATTATATATATTGTATAAATTGTTTACTAATTTTACTAATTATAATATATGTATATATTTATTTAATATTCATTTTTTTTTATATATTTGCATAAATTTTTAATGTTAATATTAGTATAAAATTTTGTTTTACAATACTACACATACTAGATATAGAAATTTATATTTAACATTAAATATTATCAGTTAGTTCATGTAAATAATATTGCATTTTATATATACAATTTTTTAAAAAATAGTAATACAATTTTTTCATATTTCAACTCAAAATATCCTATTAATTTAAATATTAAAAAATAATGAAATAAATAAAATAAAATAAATATTAAGCTTTATATTTTTTTTCTTTTTTTTTTTTTTTTTTTTTTTTTTTTTTTTTTTACATTTTATTATTATAATTATATTATTGAAAATCGAGAAATGACAATCACGCAAAAAATTTGTATAAATGATGAATAACAAAAATATAAAATTTTTGAAATAATTATAGATGTGCTTTATAAAATTAATATTCTCTAAAATCAGTATGTCCAGTTTTATTTGCATGTTCTACAGCTTCCTTTTCACCAACAAGAGCTAATTTATATAGAATTAAATATTCATTTAGTAAATTCATTTCGTAATAAAAAATATTCTTTTATTTATATATCATGAATAATTTTTATAATACCTTTATTGCAAATACCACATCTTAATTTAAAATTGGTAGTATCTGTGAAAAGTTTTTTCTATATTTCATTAAATTTGTGTTAAATATTTTTGTTAATTTTTTTTTTTATTTTAATAATAATAATAATAATAATAATAATAATAATAATAATAATAATAATAATAATAATAATAATTTATTAGTTTTACCTTTTTTAAATTATCTCCTAATGCCTTTAATGCTCCAATTAAATATTCATCATTTGATTCAAATATTGTTCTTTCATATTCTTCTGGTGCTTCTTCAAATGGTTTTAATGCAACAGCATCATAGTGTATACCACTATATTATTATAGTTTTTTTTTTTTAAAATATAAAATATTAATAAAATTTAAAAAATATTATTATTCTGTTATCATTATATTACTAAAATAAAAAAAAAAAAATCATACTTGTAGATAAGGAAAACCATTTCTTTATATTTCCCTTCACCAAATTTATCAATTCTATTTGTTTTAATATCAATTGAACAAATCTCTAATAAATATAATGAGTGAATTAAAATAAAAATTAAAAAAAAAAAAAAAAAAAAAAAAAAAATTAATAAAAAAAAGTATTTATTAAATTTGAATAATTTATGTATAATAAAATAATCATATATGTACCAATTTTAAAGTAATCACTAAATATAAGTAATTCAAGATAACCACCCCATGTTTTTGGTTGTTGAATATAATTTATGTATTCTTCCATTGGCTTTCCTAATATAGCATCATTGAAATTTATTGGGTCTTTTCTAATAGTATCAGCAATAACTTTTAATATTATATGAATATAATATTAAAAAAGAATAATATATAAAATAAAATATAATTAGAAATAATTTTAAGGACTAAGAAATTTTATAAAAAGATGAACTTTTTTATTTTATAAATTATAACGTTTAAAATGATACTTTTTCTCATTTGCGCAATATCAATATGCTTATTTTGAGTAACATATCTAAATGAAAATAAATTCAAAAATAGTATATTCAATTTAGTTAAAGAAGTCGTTAATAGTTGATGAGTTTAAGCTTTTATCATTATTTATTTTTTTAAGGTATTTACCTAACTGAGTTAAATAAACAACTATTATCATCAGGTATTTCCTGTTATTTTACATTAATAATAAAATATTTCATAAAACTATAATTATTATATGAAAAATATAAAGGGAAAAAAGATTTTATATATTTATTAATACTTTGATTATAAGAATTCCATCTTTTGTTTCAACAGCTTTTCCGTTACTCGTAGAAGGATAGCATTTTGTAGGAAGTTCACCTTGATTATTATAATTATTATTATTATTAGTAGTAGTTGAATAAGATGGTTCCATGCTATTGCCACTATTATAAAAAGAGGCAGCAAACTCTGACATTGTATGTGAATTATTATTATTATTAGTATTATATGAAGTTGAAGAAGTAGTAGTTGTGGTAGTTTCTGGGGCAGTACTATGTGGTAATGGCTCTGACTTTGCAGGATTAGATATATTTGATTGAATATTTTCGGTTTTTGTTGGTGAAGCAATAGATTGACCAAAACCTTTATTTTCTGTTAATATTATTTGATCACCATCAGAAATACCACATTCTGTTAGAGTTGAATTATTAGATTTTGTAATTGCTGTTGGTGGGAAGTTAATTTTTACTATCAATAATAATTAATTAATTAATTATATAAAAGTATTATATATAAAAATTATAGTAATTGTCAATATCCCTTCTTTTTGATATTTTTAATTTTTTATTTTAACATTCCTCATAGCTATTGTTTTAAATAAATTAAAATGTAAAATATTAAAAAAGTAATTAAAATTACAGCATTGGTCTTCTACATTAATATTTGATAAAGTTTGAATTTCAATTTTCAATTCTTCTAATAATGAATCTTCATTAAGATTTTCACCAACACTTAAAATTCCATTTGGACCACGAACTCTTAATCTCTACAAACAATAATATTCCATTTTTTTTTTTTAAAAAAAAGTTAAATGTATTATTAATAGTTAATATTAAAATGCCTTTTTTTTTTTTTTAAAATTTGAAATAACAATTTTATACTTTAAATATTTTATTATTTTTATATTATAAAGATATTTTTATTATATTACCATTTCAAGTTAAATTTTATTTTTTTTATTATTTAATTATATATATATATACTTTTTAATTATTCTATTCTTTAATGTTTGTTAATTCAATAAGAAGGAATAGTTTTTATTAAAAAATTTGGAATAATTAATAATTTAAATTTTTTAAAAAAAAAATTTTAATTAATATTAATAAAAGAAAAAAATTATGAAGGTTTATCTATTATTCATTATTGAGGAGTGGCAGAGGTTGTGGTGATAAATTTTGGTAGGTGGAAGGATTAGGTAGCTGTCATTTATAATAATAAATTGAATTAGATAGACTGAAAAAGATATATATAATAAGTTGGTCATTTGGTGGTGAAAATATTATTAAAAGAAAAATATTTTCTTTTAATAATATACTATCAACCCCTTTTTTTTAATATACTATCAACAGGAATGAGGAATCTAATACAAAGATGAGTTTATATGAAATAGTATATTTTATACATCATTGTGATATACACAAGTATCATAATATAAAGTAAAAAAAAAAAAAAAAAAAACTTCAAATATAATGTAATATTAAAAACAATAATGACCATCAATAATTATTTCAAATATTAGATATATGAAATAAAGCTATATTAATATATATATTTTTATTTATTTATATGAAATGGTTAGCTTTGAGAATTTCTTTCATTTCAAAAAAGGCCACTTTTCATTAACTACATTACTTTATTACATTAATTATTTCAATTACATTTATGTAAATACATTAATTTATTAATGTAATACAAAGTCAACAATAAAAAATGTAATGCTTTACATAAAAAATTTTTATGTGATTTAAAAAGCCAAGAATAATGATGTTTAATGGTGGTGCGGTGATGATTTTAAACTATTTAAAAGATATATTATTGATTATATCGTTAGTTGATGAACTATTCCTATTCATTTCTATTTTCTTTTACTAACGTTTTTTTTATTTTTTTTATATAATCCCATTGTTATAACGAAAAGAAAGATAAAAAAAATATTCAATCTATTGTTGTTATATTAATGAAATTCTAAAGTTTCAATTATCTCTATTAATAAAATATAATAATATATTAAATATATATATTCTGTTATACTGGTTACTTATAAAAATCGAATTATGGAGAATAGTATAACGAAGTCTATGATATCTTTTTTAAAAAAAATCCATCATTTCATTTAAATGTAACTTATTAAATAGAAAATGAAAAAATTTAATTAATAAAAAAAAATTAATTAAAAACTTTAATTTTAATAAAATTTTCATTTTTTCTATTTTTCTTATTAGAAAAAAAAATATTTATAAAATATAATTCTTTATAAATATTACTTTGAAATTTATTTTTTTTTTTCTTATTTAATAGCAATTTTAATATCAAAAGTGTAGAAATAGACATAGTTATGTATTATTATTTAAAAAGTATTCAAATAAAATAATTTACATAGTCAATTAAAAAAAAAAAAAACAATTTCCATTGCTATCAATTATATATACAAATAATAATAATAATAAAAAAAAAATGAAATGTAATTTTATACTACAATTACTTTTCTTGGCTTTAAAACAAATTATTCAATGTAACAGTAAAAATGTGCCTACAATTGAGGATATAAAGAGTTATAAATATGGTTCAGATCCTTTTACTTTAGCAATTATTGGTGATAGGTAGATTTATCTTACAATTATTTAATAATTCAATATAAATAAATTGCATATAAAAGAAATAAAAACAAATGAACCTAGAATAAAAAAACAAACATAAATTAAATAAATAAAACAATAAATATACCACATTTCCGTATATATATTAATTTTTGGGATACTAATAATTATCTTTCGTATCTGTTGTATATATTAATACAATAATATACTATTTTAGTGGTACAACAAAGGAAGCTAAAAAAGTTATGGAATTATCAAGTTTTGATGCCTTACTTCATCTTGGTGATTTTGATTATAATTGTTTACCTGATAAATATTTTATTGAAGTATTAAACCAACAACGTTCATATCAATTTATGGGCGTTGCTGGAAATCATGATGCTATACCTCAATGTAATAAAGATATAGCCCAAAAATTTTTAAATAATATTTATTATCATATGGTAAGCGATAAAAATAATAAAACTACTTGTGAATTTTCAGCGTCGAAATATATGTGGTCTTGTGTCTATAAAAATATGGTAAATATTAAAAAGTAATAAAAAAAATGTTTATCCATTAATGAATAGGAATAATATAATAAAAGAATTTTTTTTTTTTTTATATTTGAATATATATTTTAATATTCAAAATGAATACTTTTTTTTTTTTTTTTGAATAAAATTAACATTCTTTTAAATGTTAATTATATCCAATTATTCTATTTCATATAAAGAGAATAATTGGATTAACACCAGGTGTTTCAGGTGCAGATTCTAGGAAAGAACAATTAAGTTTTTTAAAAACTCATTTAAGAGATGCAAAAGAAGATTGGAAAATTTGTTCTTGGCATTTTTATGATAAATATTATCATACTGGTAAATATCAACAATATGGTAATATTGTTTCTGGTGATCGTGATGGGGATGAAAGTTTTTATGATTATTGTAAAGATCATGGTGCCATAATATTTAGTGCTCATGATCATGTCTATGCTAGAACAAAAGTAATGTTAAAGTTTACTAAACCGGTTATTGATAAATTTGATGAAAACGCTGATGGAACTGTAGTTCAAATACGTAATGGCGCTACCTTTAATATTTTAAGTGGTACTGGTGGATATGAAGTTTATGTTGAACAAGGTGAGCAGAAAAATTATAATCATTGGCGTAAAAAGTATGCAAAAGGAGATAATAATGAAAACGCTAAACGTTTTGGTGGACTATTTTGTAATTTTAATGTCGATGGTAATAATAGAAAAGCCTATTGTCAATTTTTAAGAATTAACTCAAGCGAAAAAGTATTTGATAGTTTTTACATTTATCGTAATGATGATCCAGGAAGTGTGACCTATAAAAATATTGATGAAAATTTTGAATATGAAAAATTAAAAGCCTATAAAATCGAAAATAATATTCAAGATGAACCAATAATAGAAAAAGACGAAACCAATAAAAAAGATGATCCTCATTCTGTGAAAGAAAATAATGATAGTACAAAGGATGAAAATTTAGTCGATGAAAAAAAGAAAGATCACGATCATGAAAAAAATCAAGGAAATGATGACAAAGGTACGAATTCCAATAATAAAGTTAAAGATATAATCGAAAATAGTATTAAAAGTGATGTTTCAAATTCTAAGAATGAACATAACTCCTCGTATGTTTCAAAAATTTTAATAGGAAGTGGCTTATTTATAGTTTTTTCCCTTTTAAGTATAGGTATATTTTTATATAAAAGAAAAGAAAAGAAAAATATAAATAAGAAAAAGGATATAGAATAAATAAGCTATCAACCAAACAACCCTCTACCTACCACTTGAATTATCCCTGAAATACTTGAACATTAAAAAGATTATCACTTTTTTCTTTATTTATAATTTAATATCTACTTATGATATTATTTAGCTTAATTTTAAAAGTTTTCATTCTATTTTACTTTTTAGATTTTTTATTTTAGAAATATGATATATTTCAATTATTGTATATAAAACAAATCATTCTCTTATAGAAGTATATATTATAATATCTATTTTTTTATTCTAAATTATATATAGTTTTTTACTTATACAAAACATTGAGTATTATAATATTATATTATTGTAATATTATTATTAAAAAATTAAAAAAAAAATATATCTTTTTTTTTTTTTTTTTTACTTTATCTCTTCTTTTTTATTATTTATTATAGCATAATTAAACTTTTAAAGTCACCTTATAAAAAATAAAAATATATAAATTAATAGCATTAAAAAACAATAATAAAAAGCATTTAAAATGCTGCTTTCATACTACCTATAATACCTTGCTTTTTTTTTTTAGAAGCATTTTTCTGTAAATTTTTAAATTAATCCGCATCCTTCCTTTTTTAATTAAAATAAATTAATTATTAAACTTTGTTACACAACAATAATTGAAAAAGAATAATCTATTTTTTTTAAAAAATTTTATTTTTTATTATATATTTCTTACTATTTCATAGTATTTCATTCTGAAATATACTTGAATAAAAAGGTAGAGTGAAAGTTTTTTTTCATTCTATCCATCTTTCTTAATTTCTCTTTATTTCCTTCTTAAAATCATATTTTATATTTTAATAATATTTCATATTTCATTTTTTGTTTTTTTTTTGTGTTCTAATTTATCTTTTAAAAATTTAAAGTTTTAAATTATATGTTTTAGGTAAATTCAACGTGAAAACCCCGTGATATTCATTGATTTATTGTGATCGTATTAAATATAATAATTAAAGTTTTCGAAAGTCTATATACTAAATAAATTAGTCATATATTGAAATGTATTTTATTAATTTAAATTATATACAGTATATATATAATAGATAGATATAAAACAATGTATGATAGATAGAATGATTATATTATGATTGTATTCCAATATATTTAGTTTTTATATTATTTATTGTGTTCATTTTTTTAAAAAATTAATAATTTATAAAAATTTATTTAATTTATATAATTTTTATTTATTTACTATTAATTAATGAAATATTAATTAAATTAAATTTAATCTAAGTTTTGAAATTTTTTTTTATTATACACCCTGAAATAAAAAAAAATTTCGTCCTTTTTTTCTTTTTAAGAATTTTAAAACATAAAAAAAGTTAAAAAAAGATTGAATGATTTTTATTTTATTTTTGGAGTTGGAATATAATGTTTTATAAAAAGTAATTGAAAAATAGGATAAATCAATATATTCTAAATTCCATATAATAATAATAATAATAATACTAATATTTAATAATAATAGCATTATTCATAAAAAAAAAAAAAATAAATTAATGTAAATAGTAAGAAATAAAGAATAGAATAAAAGAAAAAGACAAAAGATATTCAATCTTTAAAAAGATATTTATAACAATACTCTTTTAAACTAGTTTCTCTTTTCTTTTCTTATTTTCTTTAAAGAAGATTAAATTTCAAAACAACTTTTTTTTTAAAACAAAAATAAATAAAGCAAATATAAATGAAAAATAAGTCATAAATTATAATTTATTGTTGAATTAGTTAAAAATTTTAATTTTTAAAATTATTATACCAAGAAAAAAAAAAAAAAAAAAAATTAAAATTCTAATATAATTCAATAAATAGATAGATATAAGTAACAACAACAACATATATAAATACAAACTATACTATAACAATTAAATTATTAATATATAATAAAAATGAGATTGAATATTAAACCATTATTATCCTTATTATTACTCGTTTTTCATCAAACAAATAAAGTATATTCAGAGGAAGTAATTACAGATGATAAATTAAATTCTTTTTCATATGGTGCTCAAGAATTTAGATTAGCCATTATTGGAGATAGGTATGATTTTTTTTTTTTTTTTTTTGTAATTGAAATTCAAATTTAGAAATTTTGAAAAATAAATAGAAATAATATTATTAATGATAACTTTGGAGAATTTTATTTATTAATGATGCAAATTTTTAAAATTTTAAATTTTTATTTATATTAGTGGTGTTACATCAGAAGCAAGAGATGTAATGAAATTATCAGATTTTGATGCATTATTACATCTTGGTGATTTTGATTATGAAAAATATCCTACGAGATATTTAAAATCCATTTTAGATTCGGATCGTAAATATCAATTTTTGGGTGTAATAGGGAATCATGATACTACACCAGAATGTTCTCAAAGTGAATTTAGTGCATTTAAAAGCGGTTTATATAATGAAATGACAGGTAGCAAAAATTCTAAAGTTTCATGTGAATTTTCCTCTTCAAAATGTATGTGGTCATGTAAATATATGAATATGGTAAGGATAAACACTTAAATAATTCTTGATATTTTTTAATTTTTAATTTCTTTTTTCTTTTATATAATTAAATTTATCATATTTATTCCCATCTATTTATTTTTTTATTGAATTTTTTATCTATTAATTATTAACTATTATTAATATAATTATTATCATTAATATTAAAATTAATAATATTATTAGAGAATTATTGGATTGACACCAAATATAAATAATTGTGATGATCGAAAAGAGCAATTAAGCTTTTTAAAAAGTCATTTACAAAATGCAGAGGAAGATTGGAAAGTATGTGCTTGGCATTATTATGATCGTTATTATCATACTGGTAAATATCAAGATCATACATTTAATGTAGTATCGAAAAATGGTGAAAGCTTTTATGATTATTGTAAAGATCACGGCGCCATTATTTTCAGTGCTCATGATCATGTTTACGCTAGAACAAAGGTCATGTCTAAATTCTTAACACCAGAAATAGATAGTTATGATAAAGATTCAAGTGGTGATATTATTCAAATTCGTAATGGAGCTACCTTTAATATTTTAAATGGTGCAGGTGGTTGGGAAATGTATATTGAACAAGGTGAACAAAAAAATTATTCTCATTGGCAAAAGAAATATGCTAAAGGAAGTAATAATGAATATGAAAAGGCCTATGGTGCCTTATTTTGTAATTTTAATGTCGGTGGTAATAATAGAAAAGCGTATTGTGAATTTCAAAGAATTAATACATCAAAAAAAGTGTTTGATACTTTTACTCTCTATAGAAATGATAATCCGGGTGAAGTAAAGTACACTCAAATTGATGAAAATTTCAAGAATGAAAAATTAAAGGCTTACAAGGTAGCCAATAATATCAGTGATAATGATGCAATTGATAAAACCTTGAATATTAGTAAAGATAATGATTCTAATTATTTGTTCCCCAATAGTAAAATCGTTCCAGAAAAAGTAAAACCATTCCTTACAAAACGAAACGTTATTATTGGTGGATCAATATGTGCCGCGTTGGTATTATTTGGGTGTGGATTTTTATTATTTAGAAGAAAGGGAGGAGAGGATTCAGATTCCAAGGTGAAATCTTCTAATAACAAGGATGAATCCTTTTCCTTTTCTGGCATGCCAGATACTAATAATTATAATACAAATAATGACACCATCCGACGTCATGGAACAATCGATGATAGTTTTGCACCCTTACCAATTTCTCTTGGTAATGACTTTTATGAAAATAAAGAATTTAAAATATTTTATTCAAATAGTAAGGCAACTACACCTAAATTAGAAAATGATAATGGTAAGGAGAATCTTTCAGAGTATCCTTATTATCGTAATGAATTAAATACAAGATCAAGTACTATTGATATTGAACCATTAGTTTCCTATCAACAAAAAATAGAAAATAGAAATTATAATAATAGTATGGATGAGGATGACTATAACAACAACAATAAATATTATAATACCAATGATGTCAATCATCGTCGTCCATATGATGACGACCGTAATGATGACTATCGTCGTCGTCCATATGATGACAACCGTAATGATGACTATCATCGTCGTTCATACAATAAGGATGAGGATAATAGAAGGTATTCAAGAGGAGGTAGATATAGTCAAAGCCCAAGGCGTAATAGATCCTCCTCTAGAGAGTCTAGAAGAGAGGATAATTATTCAAAATCTGCTGCTAATAAATATAATTATTCAGGAAGAGATGAAGAAGACACCAACGTATCACCAAGAATAACCAATAGATATAAAATTTCTCAAAAGCATGAACCTACGAATAATTCTAATGTAGCTGTCAAATCAATATTAAAAAACAAAAATTATCCATATACTGTCAATAGTCCAATCGATGGCACCACCACTACCACTACAATTAAGGATCAATCAAGAAATCAATTCTATGAAGGATCTAATTCACGAAGCAGAAATGATAATTATGTATCTCAAAAAAAAATTGATTATGATACAAGGGACAACAGATATTATAAATATCGTTAGATAAAAAATAATTGATTTGCTTACCTACCTGTTTATTTTTTTAATTTTTAATTTTTTCCATACCTTTACCATTTCTATTAATTATTATTAATAATGTAATATATAGTTTAGAAAAATGATAAAATAAATATATGCATTCCTATCGATATTATTAACAATTACTTTTTTTATCCATTTTATTAGCAAGTATCAAAATAAATAAATATTAAAATAAATATCCTTTTTATATTTTAAACATAACTAATATATATATATATGTTTTACCAAGTGTATTATAATAATTTAATAATAATGAAATGATGTTTACTTTTTTCATTAAATTTGAATTTATTAGTAGTAAAAAAGTATTTCTATCCTCTTTTAAACATTCTAGGCTAATTTTTTTTTAAATAGATTAATATATAAAATCTATATCAAATATATATCTCTCAATATATTAACATTACAATCTATTCCAATTTTGGTAACATCATGAAGAAAAATATGTTTACAATAATTTATTAAAAATTTCTTATTCATTAAAAATGTAACCTAAAAAGTTAAAATAATAATAAAAAACAAAATGAATATAAAAAAGTTTATTTTATAATAAAATTTGTAAAATCGATAATAATAATAATAAAGAAAGTTTTTCTTTTTAATTTAGATCATTAAACATTAAAAAATTTAATTTCAAAATAGAATATATATAATTATATAAAAAGTGTTTTTTTTTTTTTTTTTTTTATTTACTTTAAATTCATTAGTTTTATAGAATAATAATAATAATTATTATATTATAATATAATAATTAACAAGGAAAAAAAAAAAGAGTAGTCATCATTATCATTATCCAAGACCAATAGATAAAAATAAAAATTTTATTAAAAATGAAACTTTCAATCAATCTTTTTATCTTTTTTATCCTTATTTTCATTTTATATATTAATGCTGGATTTATCATTTCAAGTATAGTTGCTTATAAAGATAATCTTATTAATTTAATTTTTGAAAAAAATGTAGCGTAAGTCATTCATTTTCTTTTTTTTTTTTTTTATGAAAATTCCTATGCACATTTTTATCAATATTTTATAAATTTCTTTAAAAAAAAAGATGTCACTCTTATTAATCTATTTATTTATCTATCTTTATATTAATTATATATTTATCAATATCTTTATATAGAACGGATATTAAGATTCCAGGATCTTCTTCTGCTAAAGCTGATGTCTATTATGACAAAAAGGATACTAAAACCTTAAAACCAGTTGTTATTTTTGTTCATGGTGGTGCTTGGATTTTTGGTAGTAAATATCAATATTCAAGAATGGGATCTTTACTTGTTGAAGAAAATTATGTAGGTGTTTTACCAGAATATGTATTATTCCCAAAAGGTACAATTGATGATATGGTCAATGATATTTATAATTCTATTGTTTGGACCTACAATAATATTCAAAAATATGGTGGTAATAAGGATAAAATTATTCTTTCTGGACATTCTGCTGGTGCTCATTTAACTGCTTTAACAGTATTTAAATCCGCTTTAAGAATGAAAAATCAAAATGATTATATGATGGAATTACCAAAACTTGAAAAAATGGTTTTATTAAATGGTCCTTATGATTTTGATGATTATGATATTTCAAAATTATTTGTTGATATGGATATTGAACATGGAATGACCGAAAGATTCATTTCCTATATTGTTGATTCTAAGGATGTTAGTCCCACAGATATTTTAAAAACGGCTAAAGATAATTCTATTTCTGACTTTGGTATGCCGGAAATTGTAGTTTATTATGCTGGTGAGGATAAATTAATTCCTGAATCTTCTGCTGATAATCTTTTGAAACAAATTCGTCGTGTTTCACCAAATACTACTCTTAAAAGTGTTTATAAAGAGAATAATACTCATTTCACTGTGGCTTTGGGAATAAGATTAAATGATAAAGAACAAGATCAATTTTTTATGGAACTTATTAATATGTAAATTCTTGTTTTTTTTTTTTCATTTATCTTCAAACCCTTTTTAATATTAAAAAAAAAAAAGATACACACTATAAAAAAAAGATACAAACTATAAAAAAAAAGATACACATTATATAAAAAAAAAAAATACAAACTATAAAAAAAAAAATACAAACTATAAAAAAAAAAGATACGCATTATAAAAAAAAAAGATACATACTATATATATAAAAAAAAAAAAGAATCACTACTTTTATTGCTATAAATAAAAGTAATAAAATATACAAAATATATAATAATATAATAATATAAAATATTTAATAATAATGCAACAATTTAATCACAACAAAAAGCATAGTCACAACAAAAAACATAATCACAACACAACAAAAAACAAAATCACAACAAAAACATAATCACAACAAAAAACATAATCACAACACAACAAAAACATAATCACAACAAAAACATAATCACAACACAACAAAAAGCATAGTCACAACAAAAAACAAAATCACAACATCAAAATAATAATAATTTATTAATATTAAATAGTAAAAAGAAAAAGAAAAAACAAAATTTTATTTTATTTATATATATATTTAAGGTTTAATTTAAATTATTAATTTATTATATACAAAAAAAAAAAAAAGGTTAAAGATAATGTTTCATTACCTTTTTTCTTTTTCTATTTATTTTTTTTTATTAAAGTCGTTTTATATAAAAAGAAAGAAAGAAAGAAACCGTTTGAATCTGTTTCATTCTTTTTTTTTTTTTTTACATGCTACATGCTATTTTCTTCTTATTAGTATTTTTTTATTAATATTATTTTGATAAACTAATTAGATCCTAAATGTAAATAAGTTTTAAAATAGAAAAAAGATGATACATTTTCTACTTTTTGTGTAACATTAAAAATAAATATTTAAAATATATTATAATATATTTTAAATATATTACAATAGATATAAATATATACAATATAACTATTGTTTTAAATAATGAATTTATTTTTAATATATTAAAATAAAAAAAAATAAAATATAGTTTAATGTATCATTCATCATGTTGGTCAAAGTGTAAATGCCAACTATAAAATAAGTTTTTTTGGTTTCAAAGTGTTAACATTTTTTTTTTATTTTAAAATAATAACAACAACGACAACAAATGTGCTATTTAGAAATTTAACAATGGTAATAATAACAATAAGGAAAACTATTTTTTTTTTGTTTTTAGAAAAAAAAAAAAGTATCACTATAAAACTATTTATTAAAGGACAACTTTAAAAAACCTAAAGTGTGAAAAAAAAAAAGGTATATCTTTCTTTACTGAAAATAAATATTTCTAATGAAAGTGTTATAAATAGCATACGAACATTAATTCTACGTTGGATTACCTATATTTTGAAAACAGGTATTTCTTTATTGCTTATTTTAAAGTTTAAATATCAATAATATTTTATGAAAGAACAGTTTATTGCATTAATAATGCATTAATAAAAATAAAGAAAACAGAAAATTTTTACTATTACAAAAGAATAATATAAATGAAATAGTATATTTAACAAAATATAAATATTACTTTTAAAGGTTTCTTTTATTTTTTTTATAAAGAATGTAAATGACTTTTTGAGTTGTTGAAAGACTGCTTAATATGTTAAAAATAATGTTTACATTAAAATTATTATGTTAAGAATTACATATAAGCTAACTATATGTGGCTTATAAAACAATATAGTAACATACATTTAATGTAATAAACAATGTATTTGAATTTGTAAATGTACTAAAATGTAATCTAATTAATAAAAATAAAATAACAAGTAATAAATTGAGTTTGATCACAATTATTAAAATGTCAACCTAATAAAATAATATAAATCTTATTTTCACGATTATTTAAATAGAAAATATAAAATTTTGTTGTTGCTGTTGTTGTTGTTGTTGTTGTTGTTGTTATTGTTACTTTGAAAAAGTAATATAATAATAAATATAATTTAAAATATATATATTTATAATTTGTGGATGGATAAATAAAGACAAACTTTAATACATTCTTTATACAAAAGTTCCTTTGATATTATTTAATATAAAAATAGAATAATGAATAAAAGTATAGACTTAATAATAAAAATAATCTTTTTTTTCTTTATATGAACAAGTAATTTATAAGAGTTTTTCACCTTTAATTTGCCTTGGATTTCTTTTTCTTTTTTTTTTTTTCCCTTTTTTCTTTATCTTGGAACTTTTTGAGATAAAATTTGGAAACATTTTTAATTTCTATAAATGGAGATATAACCCAAGAATACTTTCATTTGATTAGTTAAAATTTAATTTAAGATGACATTCTTAAATAGTATTTTATATTTTCATTCCAATAATATGAATATTTTTTTGTTTTCTTTTTTTTGCATTTTGTGCATTCTTAAATATGTTAAAATTGATATATCATTTCTTTTCAAGAATAATAAAAAAAAATGTTTCATTACCAAGGATTTATTTTAAAAGCATGGTAGTTTTTACCAAAAAAAAAAAAAAAGGACTTTTTTTTAACACAAAGGTACAACTTTGTTATTTTTCAATGATAAACATCAAACAATGTCAAAATCTTTTTTTTTTTTTACCAAATAAAATAGGAAAAAAGATCTTCATTCTTTTATTTTAATAATAATGAAAGGATGTTTACTTTTTTCATTAAATTTGAATTTATAATTGGTAAAAAAAAAAAAGATAAACTTTTTCATATTTATTATAGATGCTTTATTCCCATTTTATTTTTATATTTTAAAAAAAAGTAGCCATCCTTTACCCCATCAAAAAAGTTTTTTTAATGAGTCATCAAAGTAAAAAAAAAAAAAAAAAAAAAATTTAATTTTTTTAAAATCTTTATCCTGATTTTACTTTTTTTTTTTTTAAATCCAAATTCAATTTCAATTTCTCAGTAATAATAAAAAAAAAGGTTTAATAATAAAAATAGGAAATAGACTTTTTGAAAAATAAAATAAAAAATAAAAAAGACATTTATAATAAAGGTCATTTTTAAAATATTTTTAAAGTATTAAATTATTTTTTCTTTTTTTTTTTTTTAATTTTTTAATAATAAAAAGTTTTTCAAACTTTTAAACATTCTATGGGGTTAATTTTTATAATAAAAAATAATAATAAAAAACAAAATGAATATAAAAAAGTTTATTTTATAATAAAATTTGTAAAATCGATAATAATAAAGAAAAAATTTTTTTTTTTAATTTAGATCTTTAAACATTAAAAATTTTAATTAAAAAAAGAAAAAAGTTAATTATTGTTCAAATGAGAATATATAAAAAGAAGAATTTTTTCTTCTTTCTTTTTATTTTAAATTCATTATTTTCATAAAATTATTATATTATAATATAATAATTAACAAGAAGAAAAAAGAGTAGTCATCATTATCATTATCCAAGACCAATAGATAAAAATAAAAACTTTATTAAAAATGAAAATTTCATTCATTTCTTTTATCTTTTTTATCCTTCTTTTCACCTTACATGCTAATGCTGGATTTATCATTCCAAACATAGTTGCTTATAAAGATAATCTTATTAATTTAATTTTTGAAAAAAATGTAGAGTAAGTCATTCATTTTCTTTTCTTTTTTTTTTTTATTAAAAAAGTTTTAAATAAAAATTCCTATACACATTTTTATCAATATTTTATAAATTTCTTTAAAAAAAAAAAAGATGTCACTCTTATTAATCTATTTATTTATCTATCTTTATATTAATTATATATTTATCAATATCTTTATATAGAACGGATATTAAGATTCCAGGATCTTCTTCTGCTAAAGCTGATGTCTATTATGACAAAAAGGATACTAAAACCTTAAAACCAGTTGTTATTTTTGTTCATGGTGGTGCTTGGATTTTTGGTAGTAAATATGAATATTCAAGAATTGGATCTTTACTTGTTGAGGAAGATTATGTAGGTGTTTTACCAGAATATGTATTATTCCCAAGAGGTACAATTGATGATATGGTCAATGATATTTATAATTCTATTGTTTGGACCTACAATAATATTCAAAAATATGGTGGTAATAAGGATAAAATTATTCTTTCTGGACATTCTGCTGGTGCTCATTTAATTGCTTTAACAGCATTTAAATCCGCTTTAAGAATGAAAAATCAAAATGATTATATGATGGAATTACCAAAACTTGAAAAAATGGTTTTATTTAATGGTCCTTATGATTTTGATGATTATGATATTTCAAAATTATTTGTAGATATGGATATTGAGCGTGGAATCACCGAAAGACTTGTTACCTTGCTTGTTAATTCTGAAGATGTTAGTCCCACAGATGTTTTAAAAACGGCTAAAGATAATTCTATTTCTGACTTTGGTATGCCGGAAATTGTAGTTTATTATACTGGTAAGGATCAATTAGTACCTGAATTTTCTGCTAGTAATCTTATGAAACAAATTCGTCGTGTTTCACCAAATACTACTCTTAAAAGTGTCTATAAAGATAGTTATGATCATTTTACTGTGGTTATGGGGGCACAAACAAATAATAAAGAACAAAATCAATTTTTTATGGAACTTATTAATATGTAAATTCATGTTTTTTTTTTTCATTTATTTTCAAACCCTTTTTAATATTAAGAAAAAAAAAAAGTTTTTTTTTCTTTGTTTTACATTGTAAAAAGAGCATACACACTATAAAAAAAAAAAAAAGATACATACTATAAAAAAAAAAGAATCACTACTTTTATTGCTATACATAAAAGTAATATAAAATATATATAAAATATTTAATAATAATGCAACAATTTAATCACAACAAAAAACATAATCACAACAAAAACATAATCACAACACAACAAAAACATAATCACAACAAAAACATAATCACAACACAACAAAAAGCATAGTCACAACAAAAAACAAAATCACAACATCAAAATAATAATAATTTATTAATATTAAATAGTAAAAAGAAAAAGAAAAAACAAAATTTTATTTTATTTATATATATATTTAAGGTTTAATTTAAATTATTAATTTATTATATACAAAAAAAAAAAAAAAAGGTTAAAGATAATGTTTCATTACCTTTTTTCTTTTTCTATTTATTTTTTTTTATTAAAGTCGTTTTATATAAAAAGAAAGAAAGAAAGAAACCGTTTGAATCTGTTTCATTCTTTTTTTTTTTACATGCTACATGCTATTTTCTTCTTATTAGTATTTTTTTATTAATATTATTTTGATAAACTAATGAGATCCTAAATGTAAATAAGTTTTAAAATAGAAAATAAAAAAGATAAAATTAATTTTTTTTTTTTTTTTATTATTTCCCATTTTTTGTGTAATATTAAAAAATAAATGAATTGAATATAAAATATATTGTAATGTATTTTAAATATATTACAATTGATATAAATATATACAATATAACTATTGTTTTAAATAATGAATTTATTTTTAATATATTAAAATAAAAAAAAATAAAATTAAATGGATCATTCATACAACAGTTATTATAGCTTTTAACTTTGCATATTGTTCAATCAAAGTATAAATGACAACTATAAAACAAGTTTTTATTTTAAAATAAAAACAACAACGACAACAAATGTGCTATTTAGAAATTTAACAATGGTAATAATAACAATAAGGAAAACTATTTTTTTTTGTTTTTAGAAAAAAAAAAAGTATCACTATAAAACTATTTATTAAAGGACAACTTTAAAAAACCTAAAGTGTGAAAAAAAAGGTATATCTTTCTTTACTGAAAATAAATATTTCTAATGAAAGTGTTATAAATAGCATACGAACATTAATTCTACGTTGGATTACCTATATTTTAAAAACAGGTATTTCTTTATTGCTTATTTTAAAGTTTAAATATCAATAATATTTTATGAAAGAACAGTTTATTGCATTAATAATGCATTAATAAAAATAAAGAAAACAGAAAATTTCTACTATTACAAAAGAATAATATAAATGAAATAGTATATTTAACAAAATATAAATATTACTTTTAAGGGGTTTTTTTTTTATAAAGAATGTAAATGACTTTTTGGGTTGTTGAAAGACTGTTAAAATAATAAACATTATTTTATTTATTTCTTTTTATGAATAGAATCTTCTTTCACACTTTTAAAACTATTTCTTTTTTTTTTTAATAAAAAAATGTTAATATTATCCGATAAAACTAGGATCAATTTATAATATAAATGTCTTTTTTTTTTTTTTTTTTAAATATAATCAATCTTGTGTATAAAAAAAAAATACAATATTGATGGTAGTAATATTTTATAAGTCAAGTATACAGTTTTCATTCTTAAATTATTATTTTCTGAAGAATGTATATTATTTACTATTTAAAAATGCAATTGAATTGAAATGAAAGAATTTTTTTTATCATTACAACTTTAATATTATATTATTATATATAATTAACTATTTAAATATATATATTATTATTCATTTATTATTGTCTACTTTAAATTTTAAATGATAATGAATATTGACACTAACGACAAGTATTGTCATTTAAATAAAAAATAGTAAATATTTCAAAGATATAGGAAGACTAGTGAAATTTATTAACCAAAATTATAAAATAAATCTTTTAATTAAAATTTAAAAAAAATGTTAACCTAATAAAATAATATAAATCTTATTTTCACGATTATTTAAATAGAAAATATAAAATTTTGTTGTTGTTGTTGTTGTTATTGTTTGTTGTTGTTATTGTTACTTTGAAAAAGTAATATAAAAATAAATATAATAAAGACAAACTTTAATACATTCTTTATACAAAAGTTCCTTTGATATTATTTAATATAAAAATAGAATAATGAATAAAAGTATAGACTTAATAATAAAAATAATCTTTTTTTTCTTTATATGAACAAGTAATTTATAAGAGTTTTTCACCTTTAATTTGCCTTGGATTTCTTTTTCTTTTTTTCTTTTTCCCTTTTTTCTTTATCTTGGAACTTTTTTGAGATAAAATTTGGAAACATTTTTAATTTCTATAAATGGAGATATAACCCAAGAATACTTTCATTTGATTAGTTAAAATTTAATTTAAGATGACATTCTTAAATAGTATTTTATATCTTCATTCCAATAATATGAATATTTTTTTGTTTTCTTTTTTTTGCATTTTGTGCATTCTTAAATATGTTAAAATTGATATATCATTTCTTTTCAAGAATAATAAAAAAAAATGTTTCATTACCAAGGATTTATTTTAAAAGCATGGTAGTTTTTACCAAAAAAAAAAAAGAACTTTTTTTTTAACACAAAGGTACAACTTTGTTATTTTTACCAAATAAAATAGGAAAAAAGATCAAAATTAATAAAGCGGCGGTCTTATATGAAAATGTCACCCTTTATACAACAATAATTATTATTAAAATCTTATTGGTTACAATAATTTAATAAAGCTAAAATAAATTAAATTTTTCTACAGATTTACAGATTTTCCTATTATATAATTATTATTAATTATTTAAAAATATATATTATTCGTTTTTTTTTTATAAAATAATTTTAAATATATATATAATACTTTTTTCCTTTTAAACATATTTTTTTTTACTTTAACTTTTATAATTAAAAAATAAATAATAATAATATAAATTGTTATAAAAGGTACTATTTAAGATCAATGAAAATTTCTACTATAATTGTAGCTCTTACCGCTGTTGTTGCTAAGGCGTCTGCTGGATGCTTTTCCGAAAGACTTGGTTATTCATGTTGTCAAGGCAACACTGTAGTATACACTGATAGTGATGGTAGATGGGGTATTGAAAATAATAATTGGTGTGGTATTTCTGATGATAATAATAATGCTATTAATCAAAATAGTTGCTTTTCTGAAAGACTTGGTTACCCATGTTGTCAAGGTAATACTGTAGTATATACTGATAGTGATGGCGAATGGGGTTTTGAAAATAATAATTGGTGTGGTATTTCTAATAATAATAATAATAATAATAATAATAATAATAATAATAATAATGCTAGCAATCAAAATCAAAACCAAAGTCAATACCAAGGTGGTCAATCTTCCTATCCATACCCACTTAAGAATGCACCAGTTCCATCAAAGGGATGTGGAAAAACTCCAAGTCTTCCAAAATCTGGTTCTTTTGATTTCTCATGGTTTCAAGGTATTCGTACCGTTCGTATTGATGTTCCAGAAAACTATGATAACAATAAACCTTACCGTTTAATCTTTGGTATGCACTGCTTAGGTGGTTGGGGAGGTGGTGTCCAACAAGAAGGATACTACGGTTTAAAACCTTTAGATACTCAAAACACTTCTATTTTCATTGCTCCAGAAGGTATTCTTGGACAATTACCATGGAGTAGAGCTGAATACACTATGTTTGATGAATTACTTGAAAAATTAAAGGATGATTTCTGTATTGATGAATCTCGTGTCTTCTCTACCGGTTTCAGTTATGGTTCTATGTTTACTAATGGTCTTTCCTGGAATCATCAAAAGGTTCTTCGTGCTGTTGCTGTTTATGAAACTGCTGAAAGAGATATTTGGCTTCCAGAACATACTGGTGATGGTATTGGTTGGATGGGTGTTCTTGGTTTTGAAGATGGTGTTTGTACAGCTGAAATGGGTCGTAATGCTCGTGATATTATTCTTAAACATAATTCCGTTGGTGGAGTTGCTGTTCAAGAAAAAGCTGAAGAAGCTGAAAGAGGTGGTCCACACAAATGTTATGATTACAAAACTGTGGATGAAAAATTCCCAGTTCGTTGGTGTACCGAATCTGGTGGTCATATTTGGGATCATAAAGATCCAGGTCAAAATCAATCATGGGTACCTCAAGCAACTTGGGATTTCTTTAATCAATTCTAGATTAAATTAAAAAAAAGATTATATATATAAATTAAAATGTTTTTCTAATCTTTAATATTTTTTTTTTCTTTTTTAAATATTATAGAAAAAAAAACTAAAAAGAAAAATAAAAAGGAAAATATATATATATTTAAGTATTTGAATAAAATAAAAAAAAAGTAAAATTAAGATTAATGTTATTTATAATTTAAATAAATGTAATATATATTAAAATAAATTGTAAATAGAAACAAAGTATTAAAAATTAAAAATCTTGAACGTATTTCTTATTAAAATAATTAATTTTATCAAGCGTAATTATATATTTTAAATATTTTCACTGATAATAATATCAGAATATATATTTAGATAAAAATATATCAATAATATTAATATCATCAAGTATCACATATTATAGGAAATGCGGTGTCAGGTTGTCAAATTCATATTGATCTGACACTTTTCTCACTATTACTTGTGTAATATATATTGAAATAACTAATGACCATAATTCCTTTCATCCAAGCATATCTATGTATAATATATATGTATTCCTTCATACCACATTTTAAAAAAAATAAATCCTTTATTTAGTTTTATTCTTTTTAATTATTGATATACACTTTTTAAAATCATTTATTTATTTTTTTTCCATAGTACATATATTTTATATACTATAAAACAACATATATATGCATAGTTCATATCATAAAAGTCGTTTATTATAAATACTTTTTACCATGTTTAACCAGATTTTATTTAATAAGATTATTAAACTTTTTTTTTTTTATTCTTCCTAAATACACATTTTTTTATATTAAAAAAAAAAAATAAGGGAATTGAAATTTCTGTAAAAATAATATCACATGATATTACACACATAAATATTCGCATAAATAAAATTTTATGTTATATTTTATGTAAAATATTTATTCCTTTGCTACATAATTTTTCCAAATCTTAATACAAAATTTTCATTAAACTCCAATATATATTATTTACTATTTGTATATATATTTTAATATATTAAATAAATTAAATAATAAATTGTTTATTATATTAATATATATTGATATTAAAATTTAAAACTTTAAAGTTTTTTTTTGCAGTTTAAAAATATTTTAATTAATATTCAATATAATATAATATATTTGTAATATATATTGCAATCTAATCAAAAAAGAAATAATATATTTTTTATAATTATTAAGGTTTATTAAATATATTAAAATCAATTTATCGAAACACAACTAAAAAAAGAAAGAGAAAGTAAAATTAGTTTTTTTTTTTTTATTTAAAAAAAAAGATAATTTTGATGAGAAAAGAAAGGTTAATAATTGTTTATTATCGTCAGTAGAGAAAAGTTTGCATTGACAATTTAAAAGGAAAATATTAACCCACAACTAAGTTTTGAGATACTATAAAGAAAGAATAAAAAAAATAAAAAGATTAAATTATACCAAAATTTTCAAGTAAAAACAAAAGCAATTTTTTCAAAATCTTGAAAAAAAATAAAAAATGAAATTAAATATAAAATTCATTTTATCATGTCTACTTATAACTACACATCAAATAAATAAAACTAATTCTCAAGCAATTACGGAGGAACAACTCAATTCGTATAGATATGGAGCAGACGAATTTAAATTAGCTATTATTGGTGATAGGTAAATAGATAATAATTAGATAAAAAGTCTATTCATTAAAAAAAGAAAATGGAAATTGTTTTTTTTTTTTAAAGAAAAAAAAAAACAATAATTTTATTAATAGTTCTTTATTCAATTTTATTTATATGTTTTCATAATGTATACATAATATATATATTAAAAAAAAAAAAAAAAAGTGGTACGGAACGTGAAGCTCGTGAAGTAATGCAATTAACCACATTTGATGCTATTTTACATCTTGGTGATTTTGATTATAATTGTAATGCAGATAAATATTTTACAAAAATTTTAGATTCCAACCGCAAATATCAATTTATGGGTGTTATAGGAAATCATGATGCTAGATCTCAATGTGGTGATGATCAAGCAGACAGATTTAGAAGTAATATATACAATGAAATGATGAGTAGTAGTAAAAATGGTAAAACTAAATGTCAATTTTCAGAATCGAAATTTATGTGGGTTTGTGTCTATAAGAATATGGTAAATATCCTACTTAAAATGTAACATAATTACTATAAAATTATGATAATAATGATATCAATAATAATAATAATAATAATAATAATAATAATAATAATAATAATAATAATAATAATAATAATAATCATAATAATAATAATAATCATAATTTTTTGTTATTTATAATATATTTATTATATTTTTAATATCTACGATATATTAATAATTTTATATATTTATTATTATTGAAATTCAATGAAAAATAGAGAGTAATAGGAGTAACACCAGGTATTAATGGTGCAGATAAAAGAAAGGAACAATTGAGCTTTTTAAAGAAACATCTTGAAAATGCCAAGGAAGATTGGAAAATTTGTGCATGGCACTTTTATGATAAATATTATCATACTGGAAAATATCAACAATATGGTAATATTGTTTCTGATGATGGTGAAAGTTTCTATGATTATTGTAAAGAACATGGTGCCATAGTATTTAGTGCACATGACCATGTCTATGCTAGAACTCGTGTCATGTCTAGATTTAGTACACCAAAAATTGATAAATATGATGGTAAGACAGGTGGTGATATTGCTCAAATTCGTAATGGTGCCACCATCAATATTTTAAATGGTGCTGGTGGTTTTGAAATGTACATTGAACAAGGAGAACAAAAAAGTTATTCTCACTGGCAAAAGAAATATGCTTTGGGTGAACATAAAGAAAATGAAAAGAGATTTGGAGGTTTATTCTGTAATTTTAATGTTGGTGGTAATAATAAAAAAGCGTATTGTGAATTTCTTAGAATTAATTCAAGTAATAAAGTTTTTGATACATTTACAATCTATCAAAATGAAAACCCTGATACTGTTAGTTACACTCAAATTGATGAAGATTTCAGAAACAGAAAGATAATGTCATACAAAACCACTAATCACTTGATACAATCAACCAATACTAATGATAATAACAATGTAACCAACAATTTAATGAACAATAATAATGATGAAATGAATAATGTAAATAGTAATATGAATAGTAATAATGACATGAATAATGACAGAAGTAATGCTCAAGACCAAAATATCAATGAAAATAATTTTAATGAACAAGGTGAAGAATCAAAAAAGCCTCTTTCAAATATTTTAATTGGAGGTGGTGTCTGTGTTACATTAGTCGTATTAGCGGCTGGCCTATTTTTAATTAAAAGAAATAAAAAAACCAATGGTATGAATAATGTCCCAGAAATAGTTATAAATTCACCAAAAGAAGATAAGAATTCCTATAGGTTAGATGATAAATTTACCCCATTACCAATTCCAAGTTTTTGTAGAGAAAATTATCAAACATCCATGGATGACTTTTCTAAATATCATACCGATAAAAGTAATACTATTCATGACCTGCCATTAGTAACTAAGAAACAAGATCTATATCATTACAATCATAACAATGAAGATTTTAATTATTCAGCATCTAAAACTAATGGTTATCACGGTTATAACCACCACCACAATAATAAATATCTTTAAAGTATTTTTTTTTTCAAATTTAAATAGTAAATATGTATAATAAATACTTGATATAAAATTATAATTTAAATATAATTTAATATAATATTAGTACTACTACTACTACAACTACAACCAATGCTAATAATAATAATAATAATAATAATAATAATTATAATCATTATTATTATTATACAATTTTTTTTTATTATATCAATAGAATATTTAGTTAACTCTCAAAGAAAATTCTTTTTTTTTTTTTTTTATAAATAATCTTTTTTATTTAATAATATATAAATAGTTTATAATTTATTTTTTTTTTTTTCCAATTAACATACCAATAAATATAGAAGAATAGAAAAAACATTTTTTTTTTCAACAGTGAAACATAAAGTTTGAAACCTTTTTTTTTTTTAATAAAACTTAATATATGTATCATACAAAAAAAAATACATAGTATCAATTAATATGTTTTTCGTTTTGTTTTAATATTGATGAAATGAAAAAAAAAGGTCAAATATTTTTTTTTGTTAAAAATGATTAAACTTTTTATTTATAATTGTATTATTATTGAAAATAAATAGTACTATTTTTTTTTTTCTATTTCTTATATTTTAATGATATATTTAATATTTTCTAGTATAAATAGAATTGTTTTTTGTATATATATATATATATATGAATTTGAAATTATTAAATAAATAAATGAATGAATGAATGAATCGAATAGTTTTCATAAATTAGATTTTTACTTTTTTTTTTTTTCTCTCTCCCTCTCTCTTTTTATAAAGTAAAAATAGAAAAGAGTAAAAGAAATTAAAAAAATTCTTTTTTTTTTTTAATGATATGAATTTATAATAATGTTTTTAATTATGTTTTTAATAATGTTTTTTTTTTATTCCTAATTTTTTTTCTTTTTTTTTTTTTAAAAAAAAAAAAAAGAATTACTTAAGCCCAGATACCAATGATGGCTAAAGTAAGAATACCTAAATAAAAGCAAATTAATTGAATATTTTTTCTTCCAAGAGAAGAAGCCTTAAATCTATCGGAATTACAATGTCTTGATAAAATATTTACAGTATCATCATAAACAAGAATACCACCAGCAACTGCATCAATAATACCTTGAATGGTTAAATAGGCGGAATTTGTAGATTCAACGGAACTACGAATAAGTAAACCGATAATACCACCAATAGGTAAAGTACAAGAGTAAGTAATGATCATGACAATGATAGAAATAGCATGTTTAAAATGAGCTTCAACGAAAACAGAAGAAAGAGAAATACCTTCAAAGAATTGATGGAACATTAAAGCAACCATTAATACAATAAGTTCTTTATCTCTAGTCATACCAAAAGCAATACCAATTAAAATGGAATGAAGAGAAATACCAATTTCTAATAAATAACTGATGGTTTGTTTTTCCTTGTTTTCCATTAAATGTAAAATACCATGTTGTTCCTCAACACAACCATCAACATCAGCAATTGAAATGGTTTTAGAATTTTTTTCATGATAAACATTTTCTGGGTTGGAAAGGTCTGTTTCTAAATATTGTTTAACTTTAGCTTCGTAGTTAAGTGTCATTTCAGTATTAGCACTTGAACCATGAGAATGATGATCTTCAGTATTAATTTTATGTAATGACTGGTGTATACTTGAACAACATGCGTAATGACAATACCAAGAATAGCAAATACACCAGCAAATGAAGTATATTTTTCATTAAATAATTTATTGGTATATTCACTAGTTAAAATTTGATCTGATGGAATAATCATGTGAATAAAAGCAGTACTTAAAATAACACCAGTACCAAAAAGTTTAACACAACTAAAGAATAAACTACTTTCTTTGAAGATGGATCTAAAAAAAAAGTTTTTTTTAATAAAAAATAAAAGGTTTATTAATATTTTTTTTTGTAATTTATTGTTTTTTTTTTTTTTAATATTAAATATATTATCATTATTATTAATATTGTTTAATATATATTTAAATAATAAAGTATTACTAATAATTATTAAAATGATACATTACTTTTTAGAATAAATTACTGGTAAAATAGTTCCAATAAAGGAGCAAGCAATAATACCAACAATACCAAGAATAGTAACCCAAGCAGCATATTGTTCTTCATCTTCTTCATGTTCATGATCATGTTCTTCTCCCTCTTCTTCATCATCATGATGATGAACTATGTTTTTTTTTTTTATTTATTTATTTATTTAAATAAAAAGTAATATACAATGAATAATTCAATCGTTACATTTTTTTTCTATCAATATATCTATGTATTTATAAAATTATATATAATTAATTATACAAAATTGTATGATTACTTACTTCCATGAGCATTTATAATTTGGATAAATAAAAGGCATAATAATAAAAATTGATAATATTTCATTTTTTCTTTATTTTTTATTATTATTTATTTTATAAATATATGTGTTTGTGGAATAAACTTAAATTAATATATATATAAATAATATGTTTTTTAAAGTAAAGTATAAAAAAAAAAAAAGGTTCTTAACCTATTTATATCTTTTTTTTTTTTTACTTTTCTTTTTGTTTGTATTTCAAGTTGATCAAAAACAATATAAAAATTATATATTAGCAATTTATTATTAATATATGATACACATATATTATTTAATATATTTTTGAATTTGTTATTGTGTAACCAAAATGACGAATTTAAAATTAAACTTTAAAAACTTTAAATTTGAAATTATTGCTCATTCTTTTTATAATTTAAAATACTTAATCCACAATTGGACAAAATAATTTAATTAATTATAAAAAAAATTACGGTTTTATATAAAGATAACAACAATAAAAAGTATATTCTTTTATATATTATCATTATATTCTTATGAATTCATTTTAATTCTATTCTTATTTATTGTTATTTATATTCTTTTTTTTTTTTTTATCTATTCTTATTTTAGTATTCATCCGTAGTATCTGAATGAAGGAAATTGGAAATGATTGATGCAGCAGCAATTACTAATAATTTTTTTATATATTGATATGTTTTATCTTTATCCTTTTTTAACGGCGGATATTTTATTTAGTATTTTTTGAACCTCTGTTTTTCTTATATATTATAAATAAATAATAGGTAAATTTGTATAACAAAAATTGTATAAATAGAATAAATCGCATTAAATTCAATAGTTTTATTTCATGTTGAATATATTAAATATGGATTAAAAAATGTTTAAAAAAGAAAAATGAAAATATTATTTAAATGTGAATTGATTTTTTTTTTGTTGTTGTTATTGTACTTGAATTTTGAAAATGGATGATTTATTCTTGGTAAACTAATAAATTTTACATCCTCTATAACAAAAAAAAAAAAATTTAAAAAATTCATCTCTTAATCAACATAAAATAAAAAAATGTGATCCTTTATACTATAGGTTTCCATCACAATTATTTTTAGCAACTATAGCTTCAAATAGATTATCAATAATATCTATATATTGCTTATTTACATATGAAATACTTTGAACTTTTAAATTTGCTTTTAATTATTATTATTATTATTATTATTATTATTATTCTAATTATTATTATTATTATTCTAATTATATTATTATTATTATTATTATTATTATTATTATTATTATTATTATTATTATTATTATTATTATTATTATTATTATTATTATTATAATTATTATTATTATTATTATTATTATTATTATTATTATTATCACTCCATTGTTGTTGTTGTTAATGTCTGCTTTTAAATTATCTTAATATATTATATTTATTTTCTTCCATTTCTTTTTGTAATTTTTGGCATAATAAATTTATTTTTATGTTTAATGGTATATTACTTTTATAAAATATTTTGTATCTTTTTTTTTTTTCTAAAAAAAGAAAAAAAAAATAAATTCGTTTATTTTAATTAAACTTTTTTATCTTTTTTAAAATTAAAAGTAACTTCATTTTACTAATACTTTTCAAATATGCCTTTTTTAAATTGCTATTTTAGCTATTTTATTTATCAAATAATAATACAAAAATTTTCTATAACTACATTATTGTTAGTCATACTATAAAAAAAAAAAGGAAAGAAAGAAAATGGACTATTTTTTTTCACTTTATTCATCGTTTTTTTTTTAACGGCATCAAATATTTTAAACTTTATTATTAATTTAATTAAAATTATAATACATGTAATATAAAAATTAAAATAAAATAAAAATAAAAAAAATATGTTTAAATAAACACAAATGAATAAAAATTGGGTATAATGTATTCTTGTAATTTTAATTAAAGTAAGAAAGCCACTATCATACTAAAGTATAATAATTGTATTTGACTTCCAATGGGACACCGAGCCAAAGATCAAAATTTTGTCATGGAACAAAATTATGATCTCCATTGGTTGCGCTGGCCCTCCTGGCCTGTCTTACTGTTTCTTCAGCATTGACGCTCTTGGATGTTGCTTCAAACCTTTTGAACATTGACCATTGCTGGCCAATAGCAAAAGGCATGATTTTGGTTAGAAGTTCCGCGGTTACCGTCAAGAATGGTGTTCCTTCATTAGTACCAGATTGAATCTGACGCTTACAAAGTTCTTTCCATTCCCTTGAATTGTAATTAATATTGTTAAAACTTCTTCCCCCAAGAAGGAATTTAAATATTTTACTGTACACACTAGAATAATCATACACATTAATATTCACCGGATTATTAGAACTATTACTATCATTAACTAAATTACTATCTAAATTAGAATTATTATCTTCACTATTGCTATCATTACTAATATTATTATTTCTATTATTGTTATTATTACTATTGTTACTATTACTATTGTTACTATTACTATTGTTATTACTACTATTGTTACTATTACTATTAATGTTATTACTATCTCTACTGATATTAACATTTTCATTATTATTGATAGGACTATTGGAATTACGTTGACTGAAAAAATTTAATAGCTGGACTATGGAATCATAATGTTTAATACGGATATCTCTAAATGTTGGACAATCTAATAACCAATGTTTAATACTTTGATCTCCACACTTGCAACATGGACAGTAGTTAGGACAAACTGGATCAACAAATTTAGCAGCTTTGGCAACTCTAGCATCCAACTTATATCCGCTTCTTGCTTTCAATAGCCAGTAGAAGCCATAGGCAAACTCTGGGTATTCATAACATAATTTAATAAAATCTTTAGTTTCACTAAATTTATTATCGTCATAATATTGCGCTTTGATTGAATTCCCTTTGAGATCTTTCCAATAAAAGTTTTTAACTGCTTTAACATCTCCATGTTTCTTTAGTTTTTTATCAAGTGTCCTACTTGATTTGCACCACGTGTATTTTCTAAATTTAGGAATGTAATTGACAAGGTGTGAGATAATACAATTTGAGTTTTTCCATTTGTTAAAACATCTAACCTGAGCTAACGCACATTTGGCTGACAATGGAGGAATATTCAAATCTTTTGAAATAGAGTATAAAGATATAAACGATACAGCTTTATGAACTCCGGCAACCCATCGTATTCCTTTGTTAACATGCTTCTGAGCAATTCTAGACCTAGCTTTGTTGGATCCAAGTAATGGTGCAAAGTATGAAACTCTGCTAATCACTTGTGATTTAAGTACTAGTTTTTTGAAAGGAATAGGAATATTAGGATTTCTTAAGAATTTACTGACTGAGAAAAGTCCTTTCAAAACCTTGTTATTAAGAGCTTTAATTACTGGTTTAAGGGACAGATTCTTATCAAATGGAACACCAAGATAAGTATAGCAATCAGTAGTTGGAATGGGTTGTCCTGCTAAGTAAAATGTTGGATCTCTCTTGTTCTGATTTTCTATTGATTCAGGACGAATCACCATCGTTGAACATTTCTGGATACCAAATTCCATTTCATTATACAGTGCCCATTCATTAACTCTTCTAAGCATCTTTTTTAAGCATCCTCTTGTTGGAGCACAAATAACTATATCATCTGCAAAAAGTCCACCACAGCATCGAGTGTCACCTAAACTGACTCCGAGATCTTCACACTCTTTAAATATATCATTAATAAAGAGATTAAAAAGAATAGGAGAAAGTGGGCAACCTTGACGGACTCCTTTCTTCACATCAAAAGATTTCGAGAATTGTCCATCTAATTTGACATTAGCCTTAGATGTTAAATATAAATTTTTGATAAATTGTAAACTCTTACCTCGGATTCCTAAACAATCTAATTTATGGAGAATATTACCGATTGGGACTGAATCGTATGCTTTCCTGAGATCTAAAAAGGCCAAATATGTCTCTTTATTATCTAATTGACGTCTACGGCATATTTCTTGGATTGAAATGAAAAGACTAATACTTTCTTCCTTTTTTCGAAAACCAAATTGTTCAGGTCTAATGAAATTATTCTTTAAACCATATTCTGAGATTCTAGTGGTGACAATTTTGGAAATCAACTTAATACCATTATTGATAAGTGATATACCTCGATAGTTATCACAATCTGTCAAATCTCCCTTCTTAGGAATAGAAACAATACTGGATTCATTCCATGAGTTGGGGAAGTCTCCATCCCAAATACGGTTGAATAATTTAAGAATAAAATTTAAACCATGAGCATCATTATCTGAAGTAGTATTACCGGAAGAATTATTATCTGTAGCATTATTAGAATCATTACTTGATGGAATTAATGCTTTGTAAAATTCAATTGGAATACCATCCGGACCTGATGCTTTATAATTTGGAGTAGAGAGGATAGCTGACTTGACTTCATCAATACTAATATCTTGGTTGATATCCCACTCATCAAGCATAGGAAGTGAAAAACGTTTATTCGTTGGTTCTTCATACCAATGCTCCAAATCAAGACTTACACCACTTGGGTCTGATGCAAGATTTTCGAAATGATCATGCCACACATCTAGTTGTTCTTCCGTAGCAACAACTAATTCTCCATTTTTATTTTTAATTGGTTGAGCAATAAAGAAAGAATCTTTTCCAATTTTTGCAGTTTTCTTGATCCATTTCCAGGCCTTCTTAGGATTATGACTCTTCATATACTCACATCCTGTTTTAATCCAATGAAGATATTCTTGCTTCCTAAATTCATTACATCTTTTGTGGATGTAATCAATGAGTTTACGGTAGATTTTAATTCTTTTAATAAATTCATCTATATCATAAATTCTTTCTTTTTTAAATCTCTTATACAACTTCATTTTGATTTTTTGGAGATTAAAAATTTGTTGTGAAATATGAAATGAAGACTTTATAACATTATTTGCTGAGGTAATACTGAGCTCGTCTGCAATTGAAAAAGCAGTTGAAGTAAACTCTTTGGAAAGTTCATCTGTAGAAACATTAGGATCGTTGGATTTTGCTGAAAGTATTTGGAATTTATTATGACTGATAATAGATTCCTTTTCCTCAATACATTTTAATCTATTCCATTTCAAATTTTCTTAGGAACATTAAAGTCATTAGAAAAATCTTCCATAGGAATAATTTTACCATTAATAAGAAGTGGCTTATGGTCTGATACAGGATAAAAATTATTTATAAATGATCCTGAGTGAATAAGATCTTTCATCTTCGAATTGATAAGAGCATGGTCAATGTCGGAAGATTGATCACCTCGAGTCCAAGAGATAGTAGACCCTCTAAGCGGAAGAATTTCCCAATCTCCTAATCCATTAGTTGATAACCAGTTGGATAATTTTACTTTAGACATATTAAAATCACCAACAAGAATCGATGGATGGGATGAATGAGTTTGTAACCACAAGCGAACTTCTAACTTTGCATGATCAACATAGATGTTGTGATGACTATGAGGCATATAAACATTACCAATCGAGCATTTGAATCTATTCCAGAGACTAAAAGTATAAATAGAAATAATATACTTTCCAGAGAAGTTTTCAAGTGAGGCTTGACATGAATTGTGAAAACCTAAATATAAACCTCTCATTCCCGGAACTGATTCGTCAGCTTTCTTGAAAAAGTGTCTATAGTTTCGCAAAGTAACACGACAAGGATAATCTGTATTCGATCCAGAACCATTACCAGTTTCTTGGAAACATAAAAATAATGGTTTGAAAATAGCTGTGAAATAGCTAATACTATCTCTCTTTTCGTGATTCCACCCATTGGTGTTCCAACTAAGACAAAAAGAAAAGTTATCAGGCTTGTTGGATGAGGAAGAATCGTTGCTATTATTATTATTATAAAGTCATCATTATTAATGGATGATGCATCAGAGGAATAAGTAGAACTATTACTAGATGGCTGTGAAACTGAAGAACTATCAACTATTGAACTGTTATCAGAGTTGATAGAGCTATTAGAATTAATTGTTGAATGTTGAGATTGAAATTGTGTTTGCTGTAGATCTGGAATATTTTCATGATTGGAAACTTGTTGAAGATCTTGTTGAAGATCTTGTTGAAGATCGGATTGTTGATGAGATTGTTGAACTGATTGTTGAAATGATTGTTGAATAGAATGTTGATGTTTATTAGAAACTAAAATTTTACGTTTGAGAGTGGAAAAAGTGTATTTGTGATTCCTTCTACTACGAGCTGAAAAGGAAATTGAGGTAACTGAAAGTTTCTTCTTTAACATGTGTAAGATTTTAATACAATCTTTTGATGAACCATGAACCTTGACTAAGAAAAAGTGATCATTGAAAGTTTGAAAATATTTAACACTAATAACTGAATTAAATTTATCTTCTAGAATAACCTCGAGTTTTTCCCATAGCATATTTACTGACCATGATCGAATACCACGGATAAAGAAGGAGCGAATATCATCTAAGGGGATACCATAAGACCGGGTACCACGTCTGATATAATTCTTGTCTTTAATATAAAGGACTGACATGATAATAAATTCTAATTAAAAATATTGAATATAAAATAAATACTAATAAAAATTACAAATATAACGTATATGGAAAAAAATCTGTCTCTCTCTCTCTTCTTAAAAGTACTGGATAGAACAAAAATTGTTACGATGCTTTGTTTAAAGTTTCTTTTTTTTGAATTCTAGTTGTAAATTTTCTTTAAAAATTCTAGTTTTGGTTTGTTGTTAGTAAATTCGATTCGCTTTTTGACACTAAAATTGTTTGACTTTACTTTTCATTAAATATTTAAATTGGTAAAAAATTTGAATCAAGAATGTCGACACCAGAAAGCTTGTGAATAGTATTTTTACATGATGTAGAGTGAATCAGTCTCTTACAAGAAACAATACAACAATAGCTACATGAATATAAAAATACAATGCAAATGCTAAAGTTGACTACATTGGATTCTTACAAGAGAAGAGTAGTACTACATGAATACATGAATAAAAGAAAAAATACAGCAACAAAATGTATTACTCTTCTAATTAAATACTATACAAACTTACCTGAGTATCAAACATTCAACTTATTCATCAAATACTTAAATTCGATGAATAAAATGTTTTTTAATCGCTCAGTACCATGAGCTTAGTCCTAATAATTTTCCCTTAAAGACTAACCAAGCATCCATTGCGCAATGCTTGGATTTAATTCTTTCTACTCTCTCAGTACCATGAGCATGAGTAGACCCCCTTGATAAACTTCATTTATTAAATAAATGAAGGCACGTTCCTAAGAGGGCACAAAGCATCCATTGCGCAATACTTGGATTTAATTCTTTCTACTCTCTCAGTACCATGAGCATGAGTAGACCCCTTGAGAAACTACATTTATTAAATAAATGAAGGCACGTTCCAAGAGGGTATTTATACAGATTTTTTTTTTTTTTTTTTTTTTTTTTTTTTTTAACGGCATCAAATATTTTAAACTTTATTATTAATTTAATTAAAATTATAATACATGTAATAAAAAATTAAAAATAAAATAAAAATAAAAAAAATATGTTTAAATAAACACAAATGAATAAAATTGGGTATAATGTATTCTAGTAATTTTAATTAAGTAAGAAAGCCACTATCATACTAAAGTATAATAATTGTATTTGACTTCCAATGGGACACCGAGCCAAAGATCAAAATTTTGTCATGGAACAAAATTATGATCTCCATTGGTTGCGCTGGCCCTCCTGGCCTGTCTTACTGTTTCTTCAGCATTGACGCTCTTGGATGTTGCTTCAAACCTTTTGAACATTGACCATTGCTGGCCAATAGCAAAAGGCATGATTTTGGTTAGAAGTTCCGCGGTTACCGTCAAGAATGGTGTTCCTTCGTTAGAATCAGATTGAATCTGACGCTTACAAAGTTCTTTCCATTCCCTTGAATTGTAATTAATATTGTTAAAACTTCTTCCCCCAAGAAGGAATTTAAATATTTTACTGCACACACTAGAATAATCATACACATTAATATTCACCGTATTATTAGAACTATTACTATCATTAACTAAATTACTATCTAAATTAGAATTATTATCTTCACTATTGCTATCATTACTAATATTATTATTTCTATTATTGTTATTATTATATTGTTACTATTACTATTGTTACTATTACTATTGTTACTATTACTATTGTTACTAATTTATACCAGATATCCAAAATGAATACATTATTTTTTTTTTTTTTTTTTTTTTTTTTTTTTTTTTTTTTTAACGCATCAAATATTTTAAACTTTATTATTAATTTAATTAAAATTATAATACATGTAATAAAAAATTAAAAAATAAAATAAAAATAAAAAAAATATGTTTAAATAAACACAAATGAATAAAAATTGGGTATAATGTATTCTAGTAATTTTAATTAAAGTAAGAAAGCCACTATCATACTAAAGTATAATAATTGTATTTGACTTCCAATGGGACACCGAGCCAAAGATCAAAATTTTGTCATGGAACAAAATTATGATCTCCATTGGTTGCGCTGGCCCTCCTGGCCTGTCTTACTGTTTCTTCAGCATTGACGCTCTTGGATGTTGCTTCAAACCTTTTGAACATTGTCCATTGCTGGCCAATAGCAAAAGGCATGATTTTGGTTAGAAGTTCCGCGGTTACCGTCAAGAATGGTGTTCCTTCGTTAGTATCAGATTGAATCTGACGCTTACAAAGTTCTTTCCATTCCCTTGAATTGTAATTAATATTGTTAAAACTTCTTCCCCCAAGAAGGAATTTAAATATTTTACTGTACACACTAGAATAATCATACACATTAATATTCACCGGATTATTAGAACTATTACTATCATTAACTAAATTACTATCTAAATTAGAATTATTATCTTCACTATTGCTATCATTACTAATATTATTATTTCTATTATTGTTATTATTACTATTGTTACTATTACTATTGTTACTATTACTATTGTTATTACTACTATTGTTACTATTACTATTAATGTTATTACTATCTCTACTGATATTATCAATTTCATTATTATTGATAGGACTATTGGAATTACGTTGACTGAAAAAATTTAATAGCTGAACTATGGAATCATAATGTTTAATACGGATATCTCTAAATGTTGGACAATCTAATAACCAATGTTTAATACTTTGAACACCACACTTGCAACATGGACAGTAGTTAGGACAAACTGGATCAACAAATTTGGCAGCTTTGGCAACTCTAGCATCCAACTTGTATCCGCTTCTTGCTTTCAATAGCCAGTAGAAGCCATAGGCAAACTCTGGGTATTCATAACATAATTTAATAAAATCTTTAGTTTCAATAAATTTATTATCATCATAATATTGCGCTTTGATTGAATTCCCTTTGAGATCTTTCCAATAAAAGTTTTTAACTGCTTTAACATCTCCATGTTTCTTTAGTTTTTTATCAAGTGTCCTACTTGATTTGCACCACGTGTATTTTCTAAATTTAGGAATGTAATTGACAAGGTGTGAGATAATACAATTTGAGTTTTTCCATTTGTTAAAACATCTAACCTGAGCTAACGCACATTTGGCTGACAATGGAGGAATATTCAAATCTTTTGAGATAGAGTATAAAGATATAAACGATACAGCTTTATGAACTCCGGCAACCCATCGTATTCCTTTGTTAACATGCTTCTGAGCAATTCTAGACCTAGCTTTGTTGGATCCAAGTAATGGTGCAAAGTATGAAACTCTGCTGATTACTTGTGAGTTAAGTACTAGTTTTTTGAAAGGAATAGGAATATTAGGATTTCTTAAGAATTTACTGACTGAGAAAAGTCCTTTCAAAACCTTGTTATTAAGAGCTTTAATTACTGGTTTAAGGGACAGATTCTTATCAAATGGAACACCAAGATAAGTATAGCAATCAGTAGTTGGAATGGGTTGTCCTGCTAAGTAAAATGTTGGATCTCTCTTGTTCTGATTTTCTATTGATTCAGGACGAATCACCATCGTTGAACATTTCTGGATACCAAATTCCATTTCATTATACAGTGCCCATTCATTAACTCTTCTAAGCATCTTTTTTAAGCATCCTCTTGTTGGAGCACAAATAACTATATCATCTGCAAAAAGTCCACCACAGCATCGAGTGTCACCTAAACTGACTCCTAGATCTTCGCACTCTCTAAATATATCATTAATAAAGAGATTAAAGAGAATAGGAGAAAGAGGGCATCCTTGACGGACTCCTTTCTTCACATCAAAAGATTTCGAGAATTGTCCATCTAATTTGACATTAGCCTTAGATGTTAAATATAAATTTTTGATAAATTGTAGACTCTTACCTCGGATTCCTAAACAATCTAATTTATGGAGAATATTACCGATTGGGACTGAATCGTATGCTTTCCTGAGATCTAAAAAGGCCAAATATGTCTCTGTATTATCTAATTGACGTCTACGGCATATTTCTTGGATTGAAATGAAAAGACTAATACTTTCTTCCTTTTTTCGAAAACCAAATTGTTCAGGTCTAATGAAATTATTCTTTAGACCATATTCTGAGATTCTAGTGGTGACAATTTTGGAAATCAACTTAATACCATTATTGATAAGTGATATACCTCGATAGTTATCACAATCTGTCAAATCTCCCTTCTTAGGAATAGAAACAATACTGGATTCATTCCATGAGTTGGGGAAATCTCCATCCCAAATACGGTTGAATAATTTAAGAATAAAATTTAAACCATGAGCATCATTATCTGAAGTAGTATTACCAGAAGAATTATTATCTGTAGCATTATTAGAATCATTACTTGATGGAACTAATGCTTTGTAAAATTCAATTGGAATACCATCCGGACCTGATGCTTTATAATTTGGAGTAGTGAGGATAGCTGACTTGACTTCATCAATACTAATATCTTGGTTGATATCCCACTCATCAAGCATAGGAAGTGAAAAACGTTTATTCGTTGGTTCTTCATACCAATGCTCCAAATCAAGACTTACACCATTTGGGTCTGATGCAAGATTTTCGAAATGATCATGCCACACATCTAGTTGTTCTTCTGTAGCAACAACTAATTCTCCATTTTTATTTTTAATTGGTTGAGCAATAAAGAAAGAATCTTTTCCAATTTTTGCAGTTTTCTTGATCCATTTCCAGGCCTTCTTAGGATTATGACTCTTCATATACTCACATCCTGTTTTAATCCAATGAAGATATTCTTGCTTCCTAAATTCATTACATCTTTTGTGGATGTAATCAATGAGTTTACGGTAGATTTTAATTCTTTTAATAAATTCATCTATATCATAAATTCTTTCTTTTTTAAATCTCTTATACAACTTCATTTTGATTTTTTGAAGATTAAAAATTTGTTGTGAAATATGAAATGAAGACTTTATAACATTATTTGCTGAGGTAATACTGAGCTCGTCTGCAATTGAAAAAGCAGTTGAAGTAAACTCTTTGGAAAGTTCATCTGTAGAAACATTAGGATCGCTGGATTTTGCTGAAAGTATTTGGAATTTATTATGACTGAGAATAGATTCCTTTTCCTCAATACATTTTAATCTATTCCATTTCAGAATTTTCTTAGGAACATTAAAGTCATTAGAAAAATCTTCCATAGGAATAATTTTACCATTAATAAGAAGTGGCTTATGGTCTGATACAGGATAAAAATTATTTATAAATGATCCTGAGTGAATAAGATCTTTCATCTTCGAATTGATAAGAGCATGGTCAATGTCGGAAGATTGATCACCTCGAGTCCAAGAGATAGTAGACCCTCTAAGCGGAAGAATTTCCCAATCTCCTAATCCATTAGTTGATAACCAGTTGGATAATTTTACTTTAGACATATTAAAATCACCAACAAGAATCGATGGATGGGATGAATGAGTTTGTAACCACAAGCGAACTTCTAACTTTGCATGATCAACATAGATGTTGTGATGACTATGAGGCATATAAACATTACCAATCGAGCATTTGAATCTATTCCAGAGACTAAAAGTATAAATAGAAATAATATACTTTCCAGAGAAGTTTTCAAGTGAGGCTTGACATGAATTGTGAAAACCTAAATATAAACCTCTCATTCCCGGAACTGATTCGTCAGCTTTCTTGAAAAAGTGTCTATAGTTTCGCAAAGTAACACGACAAGGATAATCTGTATTCGATCCAGAACCATTACCAGTTTCTTGGAAACATAAAAATAATGGTTTGAAAATAGCTGTGAAATAGCTAATACTATCTCTCTTTTCGTGATTCCACCCATTGGTGTTCCAACTAAGACAAAAAGAAAAGTTATCAGGCTTGTTGGATGAGGAAGAATCGTTGCTATTATTATTATTATTAAAGTCATCGTTATTAATGGATGATGCATCAGAGGAATAAGTAGAACTATTACTAGATGGCTGTGAAACTGAAGAACTATCAACTATTGAACTGTTATCAGAGTTGATAGAGCTATTAGAATTAATTGTTGAATGTTGAGATTGAAATTGTGTTTGCTGTAGATCTGGAATATTTTCATGATTGGAAACTTGTTGAAGATCTTGTTGAAGATCTAGTTGAAGATCGGATTGTTGATGAGATTGTTGAACTGATTGTTGAAATGATTGTTGAATAGAATGTTGATGTTTATTAGAAACTAAAATTTTACGTTTGAGAGTGGAAAAAGTGTATTTGTGATTCCTTCTACTACGAGCTGAAAAGGAAATTGAGGTAACTGAAAGTTTCTTCTTTAACATGTGTAAGATTTTAATACAATCTTTCGATGAACCATGAACCTTGACTAAGAAAAAGTGATCATTGAAAGTCTGAAAATATTTAACACTAATAACTGAATTAAATTTATCTTCTAGAATAACCTCGAGTTTTTCCCATAGCATATTTACTGACCATGATCGAATACCACGGATAAAGAAGGAGCGAATATCATCTAAGGGGATACCATAAGACCGGGTACCACGTCTGATATAATTCTTATCTTTAATATAAAGGACTGACATGATAATAAATTCTAATTAAAAAATATTGAATATAAAATAAATACTAATAAAAATTACAAATATAACGTATATGGAAAAAAATCTGTCTCTCTCTCTCTTCTTAAAAGTACTGGATAGAACAAAAATTGTTACGATGCTTTGTTTAAAGTTTCTTTTTTTGAATTCTAGTTGTAAATTTTCTTTAAAAATTCTAGTTTTGGTTTGTTGTTAGTAAATTCGATTCGCTTTTTGACACTAAAATTGTTTGACTTTACTTTTCATTAAATATTTAAATTGGTAAAAAATTTGAATCAAGAATGTCGACACCAGAAAGCTTGTGAATAGTATTTTTACATGATGTAGAGTGAATCAGTCTCTTACAAGAAACAATACAACAATAGCTACATGAATATAAAAATACAATGCAAATGCTAAAGTTGACTACATTGGATTCTTACAAGAGAAGAGTAGTACTACATGAATACATGAATAAAAGAAAAAATACAGCAACAAAATGTATTACTCTTCTAATTAAATACTATACAAACTTACCTGAATATCAAACATTCAACTTATTCATCAAATACTCAATTCGATGAATAAAATGTTTTTTAATCGCTCAGTACCATGAGCTTAGTCCTAATAATTTTCCCTTAAAGACTAACCAAGCATCCATTGCGCAATGCTTGGATTTAATTCTTTCTACTCTCTCAGTACCATGAGCATGAGTAGACCCCCTTGATAAACTCCATTATTAAATAAATGAAGGCACGTTCCTAAGAGGGCACCAAGCATCCATTGCGCAATACTTGGATTTAATTCTTTCTACTCTCTCAGTACCATGAGCATGAGTAGACCCCCTTGAGAAACTACATTTATTAAATAAATGAAGGCACGTTCCCAAGAGGGAATACATTATTTATATATTCATTCAACAAAGATAATACCGCTTTTCTTTACTTTTAATTTTTTAGCAGTTGATTACGAGCTTTTTCTAAAAAAATTTAATATAATGATAATGTATGAAAAAAACACATATGTAATATCTACCAAAATTACTTGATATTATTACTCTTTATTAGAATTAATTTTATAAATAATATTATTTGTATTTATTCTTTTTTTATTATTGTTTCTTTTTTTTTTAAAAAAATTATTTAATAAAATAATTGGTGTTATTGTTTCATTTTATTGTTTCATTTATATATATATATATTTATGTAATGATTATTATAATGTTTTTTTTTTTTTTCATAAAATATATCATAATAGCTTTGTGTTATTATATAGTTACATATATACATATATGTAGATTGTTTTTTTTTTAATAATGTTTTTTTTTTTTTTTAATGATAAAACCAAAAATTTGATACTATTGATTTTTTTTTTTTTTTTTTTTTTTTTTTAATTTTAAAAAATATAGAATATAGATTCAAAATTTTGTAAAAAAAAAAAAAAAAAAGAATTCCATTTGTTAATTCTTTTTTTTTTTAAAAAAAAATAAACTATTAAATCATGATAAAGAAAAAAGAACAATAATCGGTATTATTGGTTCACTTTTTTTTTCACAAGATTAAAATAGCCCATCTTTTAGATTTATATTTACCAGCATTCACCAAAAGCCTTTTGACAACCAGTACTACAATGATCCTTGGTTTTACCACACCAACCATATTTACTACAACAATAACCAGAAGCACAAACAGCTACACCAGAACCACATTCATCTCTTGAAGTTGGAAGGGAAGCCTTAGTAGTGGTCTTTTTAGTAGTGGTCTTTTTAACAGTGGTAGTAGTCTTTTTAGTGGTGGTAGCAGCATTTCCAGAACATTTACCAAATTCACTTTGACAACCGGTACCACAGTGATCAGAAGTGGTACCACACCAACCGTATTTACTACAACAGTAACCGGAAGCACAAACAGCAACACCTGGACCACATCTATCTTTAGATATTGGAAGATCAGAAGTTGGTTCAGCTGGGGCGACAGAAGTAGCGGTAGTAGCAACGATAGTATCAGATGGATTATATTCCTTCTTGGATTTTGTTTCGTATTCTGGTTCAAAGTATTTAGCATTACTTGGAGCCTTTGAAGGAATAGACATGTTGAATTGAGAAGCAACATTTTGACTTCTGAGAGTAATCCATCTTTTAATTGGGTAAGGGTAAGAAGTACCAGTATTACCAATTTCTCTTTCAAAATCAGATTTACTGTATTTCTTTTCCTTAACAGTACCACCGGTATAAGTACTCATTCTCTTTAAACCAAAGTCCCAGAGAGCATCTTCCTTAATTAATTTAGCAAAAGAATCAATACGTGGACCAGCAATATTAACATTAAATACAGTTTCAATGATAGTTTTGACAGCATTCTTTAAATAGGTGTTATTGGAAGAGACACTTCTAATATTATCAATAAGTGGTCTAGAACTACCATTATTCTTTACTAAAACGTAATTATCAAGGGTGGTCTTAAGACACTTATCTGGTGAACCATGGCCAAAAGTCATATCGAAATCACTATCAATGAAATACCACATGTTTTTAGCCATATTTTTAAAAATAAAGTAATTACCTTGAACCATCCAATAGTTATCGGTACCGTAACCAAGGAATTCTAAAGCCATAGTTCTTAAGAAAGCTTGAATATCAAGATTTAACTTTTTAGTAGATGGATAACTATCAACATCTTTCATAAATGGAACTAAAATTTTATTAAGCATTTCCTTTTTGTTTGCTTTTTCATCATCACCTTCGTAAGAGTATGGACCAAGATTATCTTTAGATTTCTTGTAACTTAAATTACCGTTAGAATCGACCTTGAAAATAGCATTATCTACAGTGAATTTTTCACCATTATTGAAAACACTTTTTAAGAAATGTTTGTTGGAGAAATCATCGGTCATAAGGAATAAACCAATAGGTTGTTTATTAATAAAGACACGAACATGTCTTGATTGAGAAGATGGAACACCAATAGCATTTAACATATCAAAATAAGTCTTTTCTCTCATAAAGGATGGATCAATATATTCAGCTCTTAACTTTACAGCAGAACGACCAAATAATTCTTTATTATCACTAGTTTTAAGACCAGAGATCTTGTAACTAAGTTTTTTATTATATTTGGTCTATAATAGAGAGATTATATGGGAGGGGTAATAAAGATTATTTCAATCATATATATATTTATATATTTATATATATTTAAAAATAGAATGAATAAAAAATTAATAAAACATCAAACTTTTCTTAAATTTTATTTTATCTATCAAGAGATCAAGAGGATAGAATAATAATAATAAAAGAAAAAACTTACAGATTGACCACTAATCTTAATTTGACCGTTGTTAAAGACCTTAATATTATAAGGACTAATTGAAAAAAAAAAAAGTAAATAAAAATAAATATATATTAGGATTCACTATCATTCGCATTATCAAAAACGCTAAAAAATTTTAATCATCATCATCATCATAAAAAAAAAAAATCAATTCTTACGTGACAAAAGTAATTTTTACATTGTATTTAGTATCACCATTTGGATTATTGTGTAACTTTTTAATATCACTACTACTACCTTCAATAAGGAAAGTACCAACACTGGTATCTATAATAATATTAAAAAAAAGTCCAATTAGAAATATTAGTATAAAATGATTGATAATTAAATTTTGTTATATTATTTATTTTTAATAAACTAATTATATTTAGATAATTGATTAGGATTAGAATGTACCATCAAAAAGCTTAGACTTTTTAAGAGTAGAGAAAGTTGGAAAAGCTTGTGGTAAAAGTGGATGTTTTAAAGTGGTTACACTTCTATTAAAGAATTCGTTTAAAGTACTTTCTGATCCAGCAGGAAGAGAACGGGTAAAGGATTCTTTTTCTGAACCTAAAGCATAATTATACTTTACTGGAGCATTAACATCATTAAGAGTTACAGAATATACCGGATATTGTTCAAGTTTCATACTGTAAGATTTGTTGTTAATAACAACAGAAGGAGTACCAGAAACAGCAACAACCTTAAAAGTTACTATTATTTATATTATTGAGTAAAAAAAAAAAAAGGAAAATGTGGGGAGGTTTAAATTAATATTATTTATTATTAATGAAGAATTCAAAAAAACTATGACTTGGAGTTTTTTTTATTTTTCAATAATAGTGACTAACCTTTAGCGTATGCATTAGCCGCTAATAATAATGCACTAATAAATTTGTAGCTTTTCATTTTTTTTTATACTTAAATAATTATATTTCTAGTTTATTTTCTAGTTTATTTTATTTTCTAGTTTATTTTATTTTATTTTGTTTTATTTTTTATTTTTTTTTTTTTTAATAATAAAAATAAAATAATTAATAATTTCTCTTTTCTTTCCTTTCCTTTTTTTTTATTATTAATTATTTCTATTTAATCTATTTTTTTTTTTTTTTTTTTTTTTGAAAAGAAAAGAAAAAAAAACCAAAAAAAAAGAAAAGTTTTTTATTTTTATAGGAACATGCTTGATTACTTTTTTCTTTTTCTTTTTTCTTTTTTCTTAGGTATTTGTGTAACAAAAAAAATTTTTTTTTTTATATTTAATAAACTTTTTTTTAATCTAAAAATTTCTATTTAGAAATCAAAAAAATAAAAAAAATTATTAAATAAAGTTCTTTAATTTAACCAAAAAAAGTTTTTTTAATTTTGATCATTTTGTATCAAAGAAAAGTCATTTTAAAACTGCTTTTGAAAAGTAAAAAAAGTAAAAAAGAAATTCAAACTTTTTTTGTATTCTTCATGCCATGTTCTGATGTTAATACATAAATTTCTATTTCACACACGAATTAATAAAGTTTTTTTTTTCCTTTTTTTTTATATAATCTATAGAACTACAAACAAATCTATATACATTTTTTTTTTTTTCGTCTATTGCATCTGAACACAAAAATAAGAAAAAGTCATGAGTCTAGAATTGTTCTTGTTTTGTCCAAAAATATTCTATTTCATTTTTAAAATGAAAACTTATTATTGGATAAGTTTGCTTTTGCTTGTTTTAAATATAAAACGTTTATGAATTTTTAAGTTAATTAAAGAGTAAAAAAAGTTTATTCTACCTTTTTATAATAATAATATTTAAAGAAATCTATTGCTAATGAAGGATACCACTAATTATATTATTATTTGTTATTACTCTTTGTTATTTATTGTTATTAATGATGATGATGATGATACAATGATACTACTAGTATTCTTAATATTAATTATATTAATTATTGCTATTAAAATAATGGATTAGTCATATTGATTAATTAATAGTTTATATATATCATAATATATTTTGTATATATAAAAAAAAAGTGAAATTTTTCAAAAAATTTAAATTAAAAACTTTGTGATTGTATACTCCACATAGACATACAACAATTCATGTGTGCATTGTGTTTTTTTTTTTTTTTTTTTTGTATATAATATATATATATATATATATATATATATATATAATAAAATAATAAAATATATTCTTATTTATTTATTTCTATTGTTTCTTTTTTTTTTTTACAAAAAATTGTTTATTTATTTAATAAATATATATATATCTATAATTCTTTTTTTTTAAAAAAAAACTATTTTATGATTGGATAATTATTAACTTTTTAATAAAGAAGGATGATAACTTTTTTGTTGTTTGTTTTCTTTTCATTTTTATAATACAATAAAGGGTTTTTTTTTTTTTTTTTACGAGTTAGATCAACAAACTCTTTATAAAGAAAATCTATTTCTTTCTTTTTATTCTATTATTTTTATGCCTACTAGTCTACTAGGGTATATACAGGTGATGATATGTTTTTTTAAATTCTATTGTATATATTGCTAGGATCTATATCTATACATTTTTTTTTTTTTTTTTTTACCAGCATTGACCAAAAGCCTTTTGACAACCAGTACTACAATGATCCTTGGTTTTACCACACCAACCATATTTACTACAACAAAGGTTAGAAGCACAAACAGCAACACCAGAACCACATTGATCAGTTGAAGTTGGAAGGGAAGCCTTAGTAGTAGTCATAGTAATGACTTTAGTGGTGGTGACCTTGGTTGTTGGGGCATTGACAACAGGACTACTAGTGGTAACATGATCACTTACAGTTTCATATTCTGGAATAAAGTAACCAAGATCGGTTTTTGGAGTAGATGGGACAGAAATTTTGTGTTGAGAAGCAACATTCTTACTTCTGTCAATAATCCACTTTTTAATTGGATATGGATAGGTAGCCTTGGAAGTGTTACTGATTTCACGGGTAAAATCAGATTCAGAATAATTATAGGTGGTAATGGAATGACCGGTATATGTATTGACTCTGGATAATTTGAAATCCCATAAAGCATCTTCCTTAATTAATTCGGCAAAAGAATCAATACGTGGACCAGCAGCATTAATATTAAAACAGGTTTGAAGCATTCTTTGAATAACATTATTTAAATATTTATTATGGGAAGAATCCTTTCTGAGATTATCAAGAAGTGGTCTAGACTTGTTTGATTTCTTGTCTAAGAAATTATTGAGAGAGGAGGAAACAATAAATTGAGGATTACCATGACCAAAAGTCATATCAAAATCACTATCGATAAAGAACCATTTGTTCTTACTGTTGTCCTTGAATAAATAAAAATTACCTGGAGTTTGCCAGAAATTATCTGGAGCATAACCAAGAAATTCAACAGCCATAGATCTTAAGAAAGCATAGGTATCCATATTTAATTTTTTAGTACTTGGGTATTTTGAAATGTCTTGTAAGAATGGAACTAAAATATCGTTTACCATTTTGGACTTGTTAACATTTTCTAAATCACCCTTGTAAGAGTAAATGTCATAATAACTACTACTACTGCCATGATACTTTAAATCTCCTAAATGATCACCATCAGCATCAGCCTTGAATATAGCATTGGCGGTAGCATACTTTTCACCATTATTAAAAGTACTCTTGAGGAAATGTTTGTTATCAAAATCATCGGTTAAAAGGAATAAACCAATTGGACTCTTATTAATGAAAACACGAGCAAATTTACCTTGAGCAGTTGGAGCACCAACAGCATTTAACATATCCAAATAAGTTTTTTCTCTCATGAAAGATGGATCAACATATTCTGCTCTTAACTTGAGGGTAGAACGACCATATAATTCTTTGTCATCACTAGTTTTAAGATCAGAAATTTTGTAACTAAGTTTTTTGTTATAGATAGTCTTTATTTTTTTTTCGAAAAAAAAGAATTTATAAAGAAATTCAATCATTTTTATATATATATTTATATATAGTATAAAGATGGATTATTATTACTTTCATGAACATTTCAAAAATAAAAATAATTTTTTTTTATAAAAAAAAAAAAAAACTTACAGATTGACCACTAAGAGCAATTTTAGCATTTGGGAAAACCTTGACATTGTATGGACTATAGAGGTATATAAATTAAAAAATTTTCATTAATATTTTTTATTTTTTTTTTAAAGGAGAAAAAAAAACTATACTTTTTTGATATTTACGAAACATAATAAATCTTGGCATCAACCTTGGTTGTACTTCTAACATTTTTGTGTAAAGAAGTTATTTGACTTTGATTAGCTTCGATAAGAATGGTAGCAACATGAGTATCTACATAATCAATCATACAACAACAAAACATAATAAATTTTAATCATTATATTTCAACAATGATAGAGGATGATAGAAGAATTGATGAGATAGGATATTATAATAATATATTATCACAGGACTTTTTTTTTTTTGAAATTACATATATATATCTTTATAAAATAATCTATTTATAAAATACAAACCATCAAAAAGTTTTGATTGTTTAAGGGTTGAAAAGGTATCATAAGCCTTTGGTAAAAGTGGATGTTTCTTTACAGTAACCTTTCTTTTAAAAAATTCATTTAAAGTAGTTGTTCCACTGGATAGAGTACGAGTAAAGGATTCTTCTTCAGAACCTAAAGCATAGTGATAATTTACTGGAGCATTAACATCAACAGTAACTGAATAAACTGGATATTCTTCCACCTTCATTGTATATTTTTTTTTGTTAATAACAACTGAAGGAGTTCCAGAGACAGCAATAACCTTGAAAGTTACTTTTTTTTTTTTATTCATTTATTCATTATTCATTCATTCATAAAAGTTGTTGATTTTATAAAAAATGGAATATTTAATATTTAGTAATTTTATCATCACTTTATTTTGCCAAATTATGTCATTTACATAAAAATTACAAAAATATTGAAATATATAATTTATTTATTGCAAATTGTATCTATCATAAAAAGTATCTTTTATTTACCAACCTTTTGATTGAACAAGTAAGGCATTGAATGCCATTGCTAAAAATGTGAAAATAACTAAACTCTTCATTTTTGAAAAATTTTTTTAATTTTTTTTTTTTTTAATTTTTTCTTTATTTTTTTTTTATTTTTATTATAGTGTAAAGTTTCTTTTTCTTTTTATTTCCTTTCACTTTTTTTTTTTCTTTTCTTTATTAATAAATAAAAAATAAAATTTCTTTTTTATTTTATTTATTATTTATTAATAAAAATCAGCAAAAAACTTTTTTTTTTTTGAAATGAAAATATAAAAAAATTAAAAAAAAAAAAATTTTTTTATTTTCAAAAAAATATTGTGTAACCCTAAGAATTTTAATATTTTTTTAATTTAATTAATATAAAATAAATTAAAAACAATAAATTAAAAATTAATTTTATTATTTATTAGAGTTTTATCCTCATTTTTAAAAATTAAAATTTAAAAAAATATAATAATTAAACTTTACTAAATAGTTAAAAATAAAAAAAAAGATAATATTAAATAATAATAATAAAAGAAATAAACAAGATAGATTATTATAATAAAAATAGTAGTTAGAGTAATAATAGAAATAAATAATTAGAATAATTAGAATAATAATAATAATAAAGATCTAATTAGAATAATAATAATTAGTATAATAAAGATCTAATTAGAATAATAATTAGAATAATTAGAATAATAATAATTAGAATAATAAAGATCTAATTAGAATAATAATTAGAATAATTAGAATAATAATAATTAGAATAATAAAGATCTAACATAAAATAAACCGCCGTTAAATTTTTTTTAATTCTAGATCAAATCTTTTTTTTTTTTAAAACATTTTGTATTCCATTAAAAGTAATAGTTTTAAAAGTTCCCTCTTGGGAACGTGCCTTCATTTATTTAATAAATGTAGTTTCTCAAGGGGGTCTACTCATGCTCATGGTACTGAGAGAGTAGAAAGAATTAAATCCAAGTATTGCGCAATGGATGCTTGGTGCCCTCTTAGGAACGTGCCTTCATTTATTTAATAAATGGAGTTTATCAAGGGGGTCTACTCATGCTCATGGTACTGAGAGAGTAGAAAGAATTAAATCCAAGCATTGCGCAATGGATGCTTGGTTAGTCTTTAAGGGAAAATTATTAGGACTAAGCTCATGGTACTGAGCGATTAAAAAACATTTTATTCATCGAATTTAAGTATTTGATGAATAAGTTGAATGTTTGATACTCAGGTAAGTTTGTATAGTATTTAATTAGAAGAGTAATACATTTTGTTGCTGTATTTTTTTCTTTTATTCATGTATTCATGTAGTACTACTCTTCTCTTGTAAGAATCCAATGTAGTCAACTTTAGCATTTGCATTGTATTTTTATATTCATGTAGCTATTGTTGTATTGTTTCTTGTAAGAGACTGATTCACTCTACATCATGTAAAAATACTATTCACAAGCTTTCTGGTGTCGACATTCTTGATTCAAATTTTTTACCAATTTAAATATTTAATGAAAAGTAAAGTCAAACAATTTTAGTGTCAAAAAGCGAATCGAATTTACTAACAACAAACCAAAACTAGAATTTTTAAAGAAAATTTACAACTAGAATTCAAAAAAAAATGAAACTTTAAACAAAGCATCGTAACAATTTTTGTACTATCCAGTACTTTTAAGAAGAGAGAGAGAGACAGATTTTTTCCATATACGTTATATTTATAATTTTTATTAGTATTTATTTTATATTCAATATTTTTTAATTAGAATTTATTATCATGTCAGTCCTTTATATTAAAGATAAGAATTATATCAGACGTGGTACCCGGTCTTATGGTATCCCCTTAGATGATATTCGCTCCTTCTTTATCCGTGGTATTCGATCATGGTCAGTAAATATGCTATGGGAAAAACTCGAGGTTATTCTAGAAGATAAATTTAATTCAGTTATTAGTGTTAAATATTTTCAAACTTTCAATGATCACTTTTTCTTAGTCAAGGTTCATGGTTCATCAAAAGATTGTATTAAAATCTTACACATGTTAAAGAAGAAACTTTCAGTTACCTCAATTTCCTTTTCAGCTCGTAGTAGAAGGAATCACAAATACACTTTTTCTACACTCAAACGTAAAATTTTAGTTTCTAATAAACATCAACATTCTATTCAACAATCATTTCAACAATCAGTTCAACAATCTCATCAACAATCCGATCTTCAACAAGATCTTCAACAAGATCTTCAACAAGTTTCCCATCATGAAAATATTCCAGATCTACAGCAAACACAATTTCAATCTCAACATTCAACAATTAATTCTAATAGCTCTATCAACTCTGATAACAGTTCAATAGTTGATAGTTCTTCAGTTTCACAGCCATCTAGTAATAGTTCTACTTATTCCTCTGATGCATCATCCATTAATAATGATGACCTTGATAATAATAATAATAGCAACGATTCTTCCTCATCCAACAAGCCTGATAACTTTTCTTTTTGTCTTAGTTGGAACACCAATGGGTGGAATCATGAAAAGAGAGATAGTATTAGCTATTTCACAGCTATTTTCAAACCATTATTTTTATGTTTCCAAGAAACTGGTAATGGTTCTGGTTCGAATACAGATTATCCTTGTCGTGTTACTTTGCGAAACTATAGACACTTTTTCAAGAAAGCTGACGAATCAGTTCCTGGAATGAGAGGTTTATATTTAGGTTTTCATAATTCATGTCAAGCCTCACTTGAAAACTTCTCTGGAAAGTATATTATTTCTATTTATACTTTTAGTCTCTGGAATAGATTCAAATGCTCGATTGGTAATGTTTATATGCCTCATAGTCATCACAACATCTATGTTGATCATGCAAAGTTAGAAGTTCGCTTGTGGTTACAAACTCATTCATCCCATCCATCGATTCTTGTTGGTGATTTTAATATGTCTAAAGTAAAATTATCCAACTGGTTATCAACTAATGGATTAGGAGATTGGGAAATTCTTCCGCTTAGAGGGTCTACTATCTCTTGGACTCGAGGTGATCAATCTTCCGACATTGACCATGCTCTTATCAATTCGAAGATGAAAGATCTTATTCACTCAGGATCATTTATAAATAATTTTTATCCTGTATCAGACCATAAGCCACTTCTTATTAATGGTAAAATTATTCCTATGGAAGATTTTTCTAATGACTTTAATGTTCCTAAGAAAATTCTGAAATGGAATAGATTAAAATGTATTGAGGAAAAGGAATCTATTATCAGTCATAATAAATTCCAAATTCTTTCAGCAAAATTCAACGATCCTAATGTTTCTACAGATGAACTTTCCAAAGAGTTTACTTCAACTGCTTTTTCAATTGCAGACGAGCTCAGTATTACTTCAGCAAATAATGTTATAAAGTCTTCATTTCATATTTCACAACAAATTTTTAATCTCCAAAAAATCAAAATGAAGTTGTATAAGAGATTTAAAAAAGAAAGAATTTATGATATAGATGAATTTATTAAACGAATTAAAATCTACCGTAAGCTCATTGATTACATCCACAAAAGATGTAATGAATTTAGGAAGCAAGAATATCTTCATTGGATTAAAACAGGATGTGAGTATATGAAGAGTCATAATCCTAAGAAGGCCTGGAAATGGATCAAGAAAACTGCAAAAATTGGAAAAGATTCTTTCTTTATTGCTCAACCAATTAAAAATAAAAATGGAGAATTAGTTGTTGCTACGGAAGAACAACTAGAAGTGTGGCATGATCATTTCGAAAACCTTGCATCAGATCCAAGTGGTGTAAGTCTTGATTTAGAGCATTGGTATGAAGAACCAACGAATAAACGTTTTTCACTTCCTATGCTTGATGAGTGGGATATCAACCAAGATATTAGTATTGATGAAGTCAAGTCAGCTATCCTCTCTACTCCGAATTATAAAGCATCAGGTCCGGATGGTATTCCAATTGAATTTTACAAAGCATTAATTCCATCAAGTAATGATTCTAATAATGCTACAGATAATAATTCTTCTGGTAATACCACTTCAGATAATGACGCTCATGGTTTAAATTTTATTCTTAAATTATTCAACCGTATTTGGGATGGAGACTTCCCCAACTCATGGAATGAATCCAGTATTGTTTCTATTCCTAAGAAGGGAGATTTGACAGATTGTGATAACTATCGAGGTATATCACTTATCAATAATGGTATTAAGTTGATTTCCAAAATTGTCACCACTAGAATTTCAGAATATGGTCTAAAGAATAATTTCATTAGACCTGAACAATTTGGTTTTCGAAAAAAGGAAGAAAGTATCAGTCTTTTCATTTCAATCCAAGAAATATGCCGTAGACGTCAATTAGATAATACAGAGACATATTTGGCCTTTTTAGATCTCAGGAAAGCATACGATTCAGTCCCAATCGGTAATATTCTCCATAAATTAGATTGTTTAGGAATCCGAGGTAAGAGTTTACAATTTATCAAAAATTTATATTTAACATCTAAGGCTAATGTCAAATTAGATGGACAATTCTCGAAATCTTTTGATGTGAAGAAAGGAGTCCGTCAAGGTTGCCCACTTTCGCCTATTCTTTTTAATCTCTTTATTAATGATATATTTAAAGAGTGTGAAGATCTCGGAGTCAGTTTAGGTGACACTCGATGCTGTGGTGGACTTTTTGCAGATGATATAGTTATTTGTGCTCCAACAAGAGGATGCTTAAAAAAGATGCTTAGAAGAGTTAATGAATGGGCCTTGTATAATGAAATGGAATTTGGTATCCAGAAATGTTCAACGATGGTGATTCGTCCTGAATCAATAGAAAATCAGAACAAGAGAGATCCAACATTTTACTTAGCAGGACAACCCATTCCAACTACTGACTGCTACACTTATCTTGGTGTTCCATTTGATAAGAATCTGTCCCTTAAACCAGTAATTAAAGCTCTTAATAACAAGGTTTTGAAAGGGCTTTTCTCAGTCAGTAAATTCTTAAGAAATCCTAATATTCCTATTCCTTTCAAAAAACTAGTACTTAACTCTCAAGTGATTAGCAGAGTTTCATACTTTGCACCATTACTTGGATCCAACAAAGCTAGGTCTAGGATTGCTCAGAAGCATGTTAACAAAGGAATACGATGGGTTGCCGGAGTTCATAAAGCTGTATCGTTTATATCTTTATACTCTATCTCAAAAGATTTGAATATTCCTCCATTGTCAGCCAAATGTGCGTTAGCTCAGGTTAGATGTTTTAACAAATGGAAAAACTCAAATTGTATTATCTCACACCTTGTCAATTACATTCCTAAATTTAGAAAATACACGTGGTGCAAATCAAGTAGGACACTTGATAAAAAACTAAAGAAACATGGAGATGTTAAAGCAGTTAAAAACTTTTATTGGAAAGATCTCAAAGGGAATTCAATCAAAGCGCAATATTATGATGATAATAAATTTATTGAAACTAAAGATTTTATTAAATTATGTTATGAATACCCAGAGTTTGCCTATGGCTTCTACTGGCTATTGAAAGCAAGAAGCGGATACAAGTTGGATGCTAGAGTTGCCAAAGCTGCCAAATTTGTTGATCCAGTTTGTCCTAACTACTGTCCATGTTGCAAGTGTGGAGATCAAAGTATTAAACATTGGTTATTAGATTGTCCAACATTTAGAGATATCCGTATTAAACATTATGATTCCATAGTCCAGCTATTAAATTTTTTCAGTCAACGTAATTCCAATAGTCCTATCAATAATAATGAAATTGATAATATCAGTAGAGATAGTAATAATATTAATAGTAATAATAACAATAGTAATAATAACAATAGTAGTAATAGTAATAATAGAAATAGTAATAATAACAATAGTAGTAATAGAAATAATAATATTAGTAATGATAGCAATAGTGAAGATAATAATTCTAATTTAGATAGTAATTTAGTTAATGATAGTAATAGTTCTAATAATCCGGTGAATATTAATGTGTATGATTATTCTAGTGTGTGCAGTAAAATATTTAAATTCCTTCTTGGGGGAAGAAGTTTTAACAATATCAATTACAATTCAAGGGAATGGAAAGAACTTTGTAAGCGTCAGATTCAATCTGGTACTAACGAAGGAACACCATTCTTGACGGTAACCGCGGAACTTCTAACCAAAATCATGCCTTTTGCTATTGGCCAGCAATGGTCAATGTTCAAAAGGTTTGAAGCAACATCCAAGAGCGTCAATGCTGAAGAAACAGTAAGACAGGCCAGGAGGGCCAGCGCAACCAATGGAGATCATAATTTTGTCCCATGATAAAATTTTGATCTTTGGCTCGGTGTCCCATTGGAAGTCAAATACAATTATTATACTTTAGTATAATAGTGGCTTTCTTACTTTAATTAAAATTACTAGAATACATTATACCCAATTTTTATTCATTTGTGTTTATTTAAACATATTTTTTTTATTTTTATTTTATTTTAATTTTTATATTACATGTATTATAATTTTAATTAAATTAATAATAAAGTTTAAAATATTTGATGCCGTTAAAAAAAAAAAAAAAAAAAAAAAAAAAAAAAAAAAAAATAGTTTTAAAAGTAATAATAAAGGAATATTAATAATAATAATAATAATAATAATAATAATTGTTAATAAAGAAATAAAAGTAATCATTGATTATTTTTTCATACTTTCAAAAAAACAACTTTTTTTTAATGGTATGAATTTAATTTTTTTAATAAATATTAATAATTAATATATTTTTCAATATAACTAATGAAAAAAAAGGGCGTTGTAAAGAGTACAAGCAAAGGAGAAAGAAAAAAAAGATAATACATTCTTATTATTATTATAATTATTACCTAGATAGAAAATATTAAATGTAAAAAGGTACATTCAATAGTAATAATGATAGAATGAATAATATACTTTAAAAAAAAAATCTTTTAAACTTTCTCTTTTTTATATATATAAAAGCAGTTGGATGAATTTTTATAATAGAACTTTAATAAGATGAACGGCGGCGTTTGATTTTCATTTCATATGACCAATATTTATTTAAAGTATTATATTAATATTTATTTATTTATTTATTTAGTATAAATTTATTTAACTAGTTATTTATTTATTTATTTATTTTATTATTCATTTATTTATTTTATTATTCATTTATTTATTTTATTATTCATTTATTTATTTATTTAATATGAAACAAAAAAAAAAAAAAAGATAAATTTAGAAAATTCTTTTTAAATCAAAAAATTTAAACACCACCACCTCAAAAGTGTTTTAATGTTTTAATAGATAAGTAGTATGAATGCTTTTAATCTTGAATGCTTTTACTATTAGAGTTAAAATGATACTTATCATATATATTTACATATTTAAATATTAGTATTATTAATTATTAATTAAATGGATTTAATAAAGTAAAGTATTCTACATTTTATTAAAACTACTGAACTGATTATTTTTGTATTACTATTCCTTTTTTTAAAGAAAAAAAAAAGTATTATCACTACTTAATATTATTGCAAATAAAAAAAGAAAGAAAAATACCCTAAAACCCTAAAGTAATTAATATTTTTTAAAAACTTTTTTTTTTTTAATATTTAAAAATAAAAGATATTTTAAATAACAATTATAAAAAAAAAAATTTAGTAGTTGCAAATATTATTATAATCAAAACCCAAAATCATAAGAAAATATAAATATAAAAAGTTTTTAAAAAAAGAATATAAATATATATATTTAAAATCTAATAATTTTTTTTTTGTTATTCTATTAGATTTTATGATATTATTGTTTTATAAAACATTCTCACCCAAATGATTTTTTTTTTTTTAAAAAAAAAAAAAAAAGACTATAAAACTGCTTTAATATAAATTTATTGATCGATTATTATCCAATTCGTCTATTTACAATACATATAATGCATTCTTTTTAACTATTCAAAACAATAATAATTATTGTTTGCTGTTGCCTATGTTATTGTAATTATTACTATAAAGAAATGAATATCTTTATTGATATTAATTTTTTTTTTTACAAAACATATATTAATTATTTATTTTTTCTTTTTTACCTAATTTATATATAATTGATAGTTTATAATTTTTATTAAACTCTTTTTATAATTATCTATTTTTATTAATAAATGAAAAGATAACAACTTTTCTTTTTTGTTTTAAAAAAATATTATCATTTTATTATTAATGATGTAAAAGTAGAATTAAATTATTTTATCGATGTATAACTTTATTTGATGTCTATACAAGAATCATTCAATATTGTTTTACTTTGCATTACATTGTACTTAACATTTCCATTTGCTTTTTTATATTGTTAGAAAAATCGACATTATAAATATTATATAAAAAATTATAATTTAATACCACAATCCTAAACCAACAACAGTAAAAAAAAAAAAGAAAAAAAGCTTTACATCATTTTACCATTTTTTTGTATTTTTATTAATTTAAAGTATATACCTTTTTTTATAATTTATAATATAGCCTATGAACTTTTTATTTATTGTATGGGTTAGGTTTTTATAATATCATAAATAAGATAAGGTTTTTATAAAATGATGCTGTAACATTAACAAGGTCAGGAAATTATCATTAACCTGATAGGATGTTATCTCTCATTATAAAAAAAATACCTTTTATAATGAAATAAATATTTTTTTTTCTTTTGTTAATATTATTATTTACTATTCTTTTTTAATATTCTTGAAATGACAAAAGGTACAACCCTAATTTTAATAATAAAAAAATAAAATCCTTTAATTTTTTCTCTTATTAATACCTCAATGAATAATTTTATATTAAATAATAAAAGAAAGAGGAATTCAAATTTAATAATAAAAGGTTTCTAATTCTTTATTATTTTACATTGACCTTCCTTTTTCTACTTTAGTTTTCAAAAAAATTACCCTAAAAAATAAATTACTTTTTTTTTATATTTAACCTTAAATTCTTTAAAAACTACATTTTTTTAATCTACAAGAGCAATGCATTAAAACAACATTCAATTACTTAAATTGCATAAAAAAAAAACTTTAAACTTTTTTTTAGGTAAAATAAATTTAAATATACATAAATATACAAATGTATTAATATCTTTTATTAGGGAATCAAAGTATTTATAATGAAAATTAAATATTATTAAATAAAGTACTTTATTATACTCTATTACAACAATTATTATTAATAAAAGAAAAAAAAAGTTTGCAAGTTATTGAATAATTGTATCTATTTGCAACTATTTCTTTTCTTTTTTTTTTTTTATATAAACTTTTTAATTAAAAAAAAATATATATATTTAAAAATTTAATTTAAAAGTTAAAAAGTCCATTTTTATTTAATTAAAAAATTCAATATTTTTTGAAGAGAATAAAGTGATTTGGTGTTATGTAGTGATGCTTATGTTGTATATCTATATTGATAACACTATAATTATTATGTATGTTGTTATTGATGCTTATGTTGAATATTTATATTGATAACAATATTTATATATATTTAGAATGAATCCTCACTATTTTAGGTTTGGCATCATTTTCAATCTTTTCTTTCATGTATTTATCTTAGAAAAACTAAAATAGAATTAATAATTAAACCATTATAAACAAAGAATTACTATAAATTACATTTTTTAAAAAAAAAAAAAAACATTGATTTATTAGTCATGTCATGACTCTGCATGATGCTTAATAAAAGAAATTAAAAAAAAAAAAACTCGCATTATACAAAGAATAAAAAAAAACTTATTATTCAAAATATTTTTTTTATATTTAAAAAGATCATAACTTTTTCTTTCTTTTCCCTTTCCCTTTTCTTTTACTTATTTTCTTGCTTTTTTTTTTTTAACTTTTTTTAAAAGTCAATTTGATTTTTAGTTTTTGTATACAATATCTACAGTTGACTGTTAATATGTTGCGCTAATATATTAAATTCAATTATTTATAATGAGATTTTAAAAATTAATGATCCGCTTTTTTATTCTTAATTCGGACTTTTGCTGAACATTTTTAAGGGTAAAAAAGAAAGAATAAAAAGAAATGAAAAAAAGACTTTAAATATCCAGAGTATATTTATAGATATATAGTAGGTAATAATAGTAGTGGCATTAAATGGTAGTAGCATTAAATGGTAGTAGTATTAAATGGTAGTAGTATTAGTATATTAGTACAGGTATTAATATTAATATTTATAGTATTAGTTTTTAGTAGAATAGCAGTAGTAGTTTTAGTAGAATAGTAGTAACCTATAAATAAAATTAATATATAATAAATACTCATTTGATATTCAATATATTATCATATCAACATTATGATTAAAATGTTATTACCAAATCATTGTTATTATCATCACCATCACTATTACTACTACTACTACTACTACTATTACAACTACTACCAACTATTATTATTACCACCACCACCACCATCACCATCACCATCACTATTACTACTACTTCTACCAACTATTATTATTACCACCACCATCACCATCACCATCACCATCACTATTACTACTACTACTACTACTACTACTATTACAACTACTACTAACTATTATTATTACCATCACCATCACCATCACCATCACTATTACTACTACTTCTACCAACTATTATTATTACCACCACCATCACCACCACCATCACTATTACTACTACTACTACTTCTACCAACTATTATTATTACCACCACCATCACCACCACCATCACCATCACCATCACTATTACTACTACTACTACTTCTACCAACTATTATTATTACCACCACCACCACCACCACCTCTACTACCACCAACCCTTATTATAATTACCTTTGAAAATAATTTTTAAAAATTTCATGTTTTTTTTTCTTAACTTCTTCTTCTTCTTCACTTTAAACTTTAATTCTATTTAAGTTAATTAAATTAATTATTCAATATATTACAGTATATTTGCTAATTAATAATATCTAATATAAATATATTAAATAAATTAAAAAATGAAACATTCATTTGTTACATATTTTTAAAAAAAAAGTAAAAACATTCCTTTTTTATTATAAACTAAAATTTATTGTACAGATGATTCAAGGAATTTTATTGGTTAAAATTTTGATTAAATTCCTTTTTTAGATAAAGATTCCTCTTTTAAATCTAACCTTTCAATTCACAGAAACGATCCATTTCATGTCAAAAAATTTTTCCTTTTTTTTTTAAATCTCACAAAGATTCCTTCTGGTAAAAAATAGGTGGAAAAGAAAAAAAAAAAGGATCCTTCCTTTATTATTGTTATTAATAAAAAGAAACCATGAATACTTTTTTTTAATATTTATAGAGTATTAAAAGTAATGCCATATTATATAATAAAATGAAATGAATTTCTTTTATATAAAGAATAATTTATTTCGCTTAGTTAAATTGCTTGTTAGACATTTTCATTATTTTATTATAATTATCTTGGTACAAATAGAATATGTATTATCATCACATTGATGCATATTCCTTATCCTATAAATATCATCTCATTGATGCATATTCCTTATCCTATAAATATTATTAAGAATTCACAAGTGTTTTAATGGAATACTCTTTTTATTTAATGCACCTTTTATTCTATGAAATGTTCTTTATTCTATTAATAGTTTAGACTAAACAAAGAATGACTTTTTTTTTTTATTACTATTAATAATATTTTTTAATATAAAGAGGTCTAGACTAGTTCATCTAATTAATAATAATAAATGAAAAATTAATATTATAATAATAATAATTATTATTAATTAATAATAAAAGAGGTTACTCTAACATTTATTATTATAACAATTAATAATTAATATTTATTAATAGTCAAATCCTTATTTAATATTATTAACTATTATTTGTTTATTAGTTATTTATTTACTTATTTATATGTTCATTTATTTATCTATTAATTTATTTATACAATTATTTATTTGTTCACTTACCTATTTATTTATAATTAATTTTTATTTTCTGTTTTTTTATCAGTTGATGTTCTGTTGAGTTCAATATAATATAAATAAATTACACAATATAAAAAATTAAAATATCACACATATTAATATATAATATAATATATGGTCTTTTATTAATAAATTAAAAAATACCATTAAATAAGTCAATCTTATGATATATAATATAATATATTAATATTAAAATTAATTTTCATTAAAAATATATATTATCAATTAATATTAATATATATAATCCATTCTATTTCATTTAAAAAAAAAGAAAGGATTTGAAATTAATCTAATAAATTAAATTTTAAGTTTATTATTAAATAAGGTTTAATCCATGACAACCATAAATAATTTATTGATGGTGGTTGATAGTGGTAGTGAATGGCTGATGAGTGGTTGATAGGTGTTGGTGAGTGGTGAATTTAAGGAAGAATAAAAAAAAAGTTTGGTGTATTGAGGCAAAAAAAGTTAAAAGTTTTTAAATAATAATAAAAAAAAAAAGGATTTTAATGCTTAGATTGAAAAAAGAAAAAATAATAAAAAGTTGTTAACTAAAAATTAAACGCTTATTTAAATAAATTAATGTATGGAATGCAGGAAATACAAAAAATGCAGTATAAAAATGTACCTTTTCATTTTTTGTTTGATAAGGTAGACAAAATATAAATGAATAAATATTATAAAAATAAATAAATAATTACTATTAATTAAATACATTAATAATATGAATAAATAAATTTTAATCTATGATATTGAATTCATTTCCATATATTAACAAGTAAATTCTAATTTTTTTAAAAAAATTTTTTATGTAAAAATTGCAATATAAAAAATTGAAATTAAAAATTTTTATATTTTTTTTTCTTTTTTCTTTTCTTAATTTTTTTTTAAATCTAAAATTTAAAAATTTTAAATTTCAATTTTTTAAAAGTTTTCATTGTTATTATATATATATATATAAAAGAATTTAAGAACATAAGGAAAAAAAGAAAAAGATAATTCCTTTTTCTTTTTTCTTTTTTTATTTATTTATAATGAAAAAAAAAACTATCTGAATATTTAAATTTTAATAATTATTATATAAATTATTTAAAGGAAAAAAAAAAAAAAAATCAATAGTAGAACAACAACAACCTTTAAAAAATGTCAAATTATAATAACAATAACAATAACAATAACAATAATAATAATAATAATAATAATAATAAGAATTAAAAAAAAAAAGAGTAAAAATTATAAAAATATATATAAAATTACTAAATGTTAATTTGAAAAAAGAATAAAGCTCAATAATACCAAATAATTTAAACAATAAATGTGAAAACTCGGTTTTTTTTTTTTTTTTTTTTTTTTTTTTTTTAAAAAAAACACACACATACAGACAAATTACACATATACACATAATAAGGAAAAATACTATTTTTTAAATTTTGCAAATAATTATATTACTCTAGAAAAATATAGTAAATTATTATCTAGTTTAAAAATATAGTAAAATAATTAAAGTTTTTTTTCTTTTTTAGAAAAAATAAACTAAAGGAAAAAAAAAGCTTTCTACAATTTACAAAATTTTGATATTTTTTTTAATAATTGAAACATATTTTTTTTTTTCACTGTTTTAATATTTATTTATTTATTTTTGTAAATAATTAAAAGGAAAGACACCTCAAATAAAGTATTTTCTTTTTTTTTCTATTATAAATTTAAAATTCTATTTGAAAAAATAATATATACATAAAACTAATTAATTTTTATTTTTTCTTATAATACAATAAAAATTTAGATTAATATATTCTTTTAAAAGTTTAGTAAAACTAAACGACATCTCTTTATATTTCTATAACGGTAAACGTCATAAGAAAAAAAAAAACATTTAATTTTTTAATATTTTATATATAACAAAAAGATATGGCAAATATATCAATGGTAAATGAATCAGAAAATACCGCTGCCATTCAAATCACGGAAACCACTGTAGTGAATAATCCTAATAAAAGTCAAATTTCAATTTTATTAAATCCAAAAGGAAATTCAACTAAAGAAAATATAATTCCAAAGGCTATGGCTTCAAGTCCAATTAATATTGAACAAAATCATAGTAAAATGGAAAATATAAAAAATTTTCTTCCAAAAGAGGAAGAGGGAAACTCTTATTCTTATTCTAATAAAAATATAGATGCATCATCACCTATCGCAATACAACCTCCACCACCACCTACAGCATTAAATCAATTCTCTTATAATCCAAAGGCTTCAAATGCTTTCTTATCTAGTGCAGATAATAATAATTCCATATTTAGTAATTCTAAATCATCTTCTCAATTGGAACAAGTTTCTTCCTATCAAAGTGACCAAAATATTAATATAAAAGAGGGAAAAACAGGCTCTTCTTCCTTGGTTAGCCCATCAAATGTTCATTTATTACCACAAGATAATTTATACTCTCAATCCTATCAACCTACGTTAACGCGTGATATTACTAATGGTATAACTGGAAATATATTATCTTCTTCTTTTACCTATAAAAATCATTTATTAGCCAATGTCAATACCAATACAGCTAGAAAAGCTAATGTCTCCTTTACTAAAGGTATTCCTATTTGTGAAAACACTTTTATAAAATCTCAAAGAATGCATCGAAAACGTACTATGCGTTTAACAAAACAAGCTCAAAATGAAGTTGGTCTGTTTTATAGTTTTGATGCGGATGTATTGTTACAAATTTCAGTGGAACAATGGATTGATTTTATTACTATCACTACCTTCTTTTTATGGCAACATCCAAATATTCATCCCTCCGATACATTTATAGATGAAGTCTATGATGCTATTGGTGAAGCTGACACAAAAGAAAAAAATTACTTTTTCGCCTATCGTCGTTTTATATATCAATTTATGATTAAAACAAGTCCAAATCCATTTGTCATTCTCTACGCTATTGTCTACCTGTTCAAATTAAGAGAAGGTATCCCCAATGATGTGGTGACCCCTCGTAGTGAAACATTTGTATTTCCAGTGTTGGTGATGATGGGCGATAAATTTATTCAAGATGTTCATCAATTACCAGCAAAATATTGGGCAAAAGCCGCAAAAATGGATACTGATGATTTAATCATGTTTCAAAGAAAAATAATAAAATATTTGGGTTATTCCTTACTGGTAAATTATGATGAAATAGATAATGTTGTCACTTTGCTGGAGGAATTCATTCAAAAAGATGTAGAATTAGATACCATTTCTAAAGATAGGTCTACCACTTCTTCCAATTCTTATCCAACACCACCCACATCTCAACAGTCTTCTGTTGATTTTGCATTTTCCATGTACAATGAAAATATCGATAGTACTAATCCATTAGACGCGAAAGAAGCTGAAATTTTAATTTATACCTTTAGAAAAGTATTAAATGAACAAGAGGAGTATATCCCCACCGTCATTATATTGCCAAAACACAATAAAAAGCCAACCATTGTTGTTGATGGAAAAAAATATGTCGAAGGTGAAAATGAAAGAGATACTAATGGTCATTATTTTGATCCATCCCCAATGACCTCAAAGAAAACTAAGTCTGTTCCAATTGGTCACGCGAAACTTTCCACATCAGCACCAAAAAGTAGTTTGATTTACGATCCCTCCTTATCCATATCATCCATGGTTCCTGGTAGATCGAAACGTTTAAGTGCCGGTCTCATTTCTGTTTCACCTTATTCACTGAAACATCGTCATTCCTACAATAGTAATAATTTAAGTAACGACAATTCAGTCCAACATCATTCCTTAGATCCTTCCTATCCTACCTCTGGTAATTGCACTCCTCGTCGTCGTAGTATGAATGATCCATTCTATGTGTATGAAGGCATTCATCCCTACCACACTCAGGAAGATCTTGAATTTAAAAAATATACCAGTGGAGGTGGAAAAAAGGTATCTATGCTTTCCAAAGCCATGAATCTTTTAAAGAATGATAAAAATAAAAAAGTTTCCAAGAATGCCCACAAGAATGCTTCATTTTTAAGAGCCCCATCCCTTACCCTACCAAGAAATTTCAAGAGTTCTAAATTTAATACCAAAGCAAATAGTACAAATACCCTTCATGAGGATAGAGACGACTCCTCTCCCTTCCTAAATCAACCAAGTTATTCAGAATCTCAAGTGAACTATACACCCTACCTAAGTAAAGGTAGTCATAGTGGCAGTAAAAGAAATAGTCGATCTCTTGCACCCCAAAGTAATCGTAATAGTATTTGCACCACGGTGAGCAATACCAGTCAAAATAAGCGTTATTCCCTTCCCCTTTACAATGTCAATCCTAAATTTAATGGGTCAATAGATACCTGCTATTCCAATCCACCCGACACCCAACCACAAAAAATATCTATTATTAATAAAAAAACGGATGGTTCTGTCACTCCCGAAGACTATCTTTTCAAGGATCATTCCGTTCATCCTCAAAATTTCGAGGTCAGCCGTGAAAAAGTAACGACGGTGAAACTCAACCCAAAGCGTCATTCCTCATCAGCGCCACCACCACAAATAGTTATAGATGATAAATGTCAAAAAATTGATGATACCCAAGGTTCAATGCTGGAAAATCCTTTATCCTTTTCAGAGGATAATTTAAAGGAAGGAATGGAACAACGCCATGAAGAAGTAGAAGATGAAGGAGAAAAACAAAAATCCGATGATTATATAGAATATACCCAAGCAGTCAATATGTTGAAATCCATTCCATTTGGAGATGATGCCTTTGTAAAAAGTATGGAAGATGATATTATTCGTCAAGAAGATACGGAAGATGTTGAAGGTGTGGCCGATTTTGTCAAATCAAATAGTTCTGGATTGAAAACAAAATCATCCAATTTCCTTTTCTCAAAAAGAAAGAATATTTTAAAATCAGGTGGTAGTCATGGCACCAGTCTTACTCTTCCAGAGGAGAATGGGTATGTTAAGAAGCATTCAAAATCCAAATCCCTTTTTACCGGAAGCAATGGATATAAAAAGAATATTTCTGTTGGTAAAAAATTTTATACCTTGGGACATAATCGAAGTGAAAATTCAATTAATAATAGTTATTTCTCCGAAAAGGATATTAAATATTCACAAGATCCTGAATCCACGACCCATAGAATTGAAGGAGAAAAAGGTAGGGAAGAAGAAGAAAAAGAAAAGAAAAAGGAAGAAAGAGAAGAGAATGAAGATGTAGAATTACCATTGAATGGTGAAGCCGATATTTATAAATCAAACTCTTACCCAAAACGTAACGGCTCCAACAAATCATTGAAGTGGTTTGGAAAAATAATGAAATCGATTCAACTTAAAAAATAGTTTTTTTTTTTTTTTTTTTTATTTTGGAAATCATTATTTACCACTTTTCCTTGTATGATTTAAATAGTTTCATAGAAAAGGATGATAAAAATGTCAATTTATTTCACACCTTTATAATTTATAATTGAATTACAACACACTTTTACATAATAATTACTCCCCGTTGAAAAAAAAAAAAAGGTATGAAACTTACTATCTGTTATTAAAAAAAAAAAAAATTAGGACATGATTCCACCATGATTTATCCATTTCTTCTATTATAGGTTAAAAATGTTAATGAATTTCATCATAATTTATCAAATGATTCAACCAACCATGTTATTCTATTATATAGGTTAAGAACACTGTTATTCCTCCATTCAAAGATAGATTGGAGAATTCTATACAACCAAAAAAAAAAAGTATTTATGAATAATATTTTTCATTTAAAAACAGTTATAGCAATAATATAATTATAATTATATAATTTTATGAAAATGATTTCCAAAAAAAAAAAAAAAATTACGGAAATGTTAAACCGCTCACCTTTATTCATTCAACTTTTTTTTTTCTCTCAACAAACACTCTAATAATAGAATATAATAATTACAGGTTAATTTTTTTTTTTTTTTATTATTTTATTATATATACAAACTTAAAAGCTTGAAAAATCATTTATTTTTTTTATGTATAAATCCAGTAAAACAGCAGTAATAATAGCCATTCAATAAATTATTTTATATCAATTATTAATTTATTTATTATTATTATTATTATTATTTTTTTTTTTTTTGAATATTCAATAATTTTGTAATTGTTCTCATTCTCTTATACTATATAAAGAAGGAAGCTAAACAAATCAAAATAAACAAACAAACAAAAAAAAAAAAAAAAAAAAAAAACGAATAACCATTATAATCAATAAAAAAAATAGTTAGTCTATTTTATTATTATTATTCGTTATGGTAAAAATTAAAAAAACAAAAACAAAAAAGGAAAAGTAGTATTAAGATTTAATACTCTTTTTTTTTGCCAATTTTTCTTTAATAAAATAAAGCTAAATCAGAAAATCAAAAAATTAATAATAAAAGTAATAATAATAAAAAAACAAAAAACAAGAAACAAAAAAACAACTAAACAAAACAAAAAATAAATTAAAAAGACAAAAAAAAAAAAAACTATTTTTTTTTATAATAAATAGTATTTATTATAAAATAGAACTAATAGGGAAGTGAAAATCAAATCACCAAACAAAAAACAAAAAGTTTTTATATAGTATAATAGAGAAGAGAGTATCAATTTAAATCCTTTTTAAATTATAATTTTTATTGTTAATTTTTAGTTTTTTTTTTTATACTTGTAATAAAAAAAAATATTTAAAGTAGTTATGATGGTTCAAAAAGAAATAATAATAAATAATAATAAATAATAGTAAAAAAAAAAAAAAAACAGTGTCTGTAATTAAAAAGTTTAAAGTAGTTAAAAAAAAAAGCAAAAAAAAAAAAAAAAAAAAACAATTTAAATTCAAGAGTTATTTTTATATTTTTCAAGATGCGATTTTATGAAGGGTTTTTGGAACATTCGTTTATTTCCCACAAAGCTCAGACTAAAAATTTTTTAATTTAAATTTTTTTTTTTTTTTAGTATTATGGTGGTTTAAAGAACTTTCTAAAATTATTTTTTTTTTTTTTTAATATTAAAATTAAAATTAAAATTTTAAATTCACTGCCTTCTTAAAAAAGAAAGGAAAGAAATCTGGAAAGTTTTATTATTTAAAAAAGGTATATTTCAATGTAATATTTAAAAAAAGGTAGTAAATCGTATTTTAAAAAAGTATTTTCTTCCTTACCTTTTTCTTTTATTTTGTTATTGTGTTTTCATTAAAGTTTATGGATATTACTACAATTTATTATTTCCAATGATTAGGTACTGTAAGGAAAGACTATCATTTAATTTTTACAACTTTTTAATTATTTCTACTCTCTATTGATTTAGTATAACTATTACACTATATAATAACTATTTATTATTTAAAATTATCATTTATTTACTAGTTCTTTAACTAAATAACTACCTGTTCACTGTTCGTTGTTTAAACCAACGCTTTTATCTGCTTTTCTATACCCTTTTGAAATGAATTTTTTTAAGAATAAATCAAATTTAAATTTCAACTTTGATTGGTAGTTTTGTACATACTTTAATTTTAATTAATATTGTTATTAATTAACTTTAAAAAAAATTAATTTATTTTATATTAATAAGAAATAATTATCATTGTATTATCATATTTTATTTATTTTATTATTTATTTATTAATTTAATCATTATTAATAGATTTATTTAATTTATTATTTAATCATACACTAATTATTAATGAAATTAGGAAAAGAGAATTGTATAAAAAGAAGAAAATATTTCCAACCTTTTTTAATTCTTTGAAATTCAACTAAAAAAAACTTATATAAAAGATTAAAATCTTTTATTTTAAAAGAAAGATTTTATTCATTAAATAATAATAATAATAATAATAATAATAACAATAACAATAACAATAAAAAATAGGCAATTATATTTAGAATATAAATATATTATAAATATAAATAAATACTGAAAAAGAAACAAAGAGATATTATTATTAAATAAACAAAAGAAATAGTAAAACTATTTTAAGAGGTAAATAAAAGGTAAAAAATAGAATAATAAAAAAAGTGAATTATAAATAAAATATACATATATACCGATAGAAGTTTATTTTATTTTCTATTGTATAACTTTCGAAATTCAAGATAATAATAAAAATATAACGAATTATATATTTTATAAAATTAATAAAAAACAACTTTGTTATTATGAATAATAAATCGTGAAACTTATCTTTTTTATTTTATTTATTAAAAGTATTATATTTATTTATCGAATAGAAAAAAAAAAAAAAAAAATGGAAGAGAATAAAAGAAATGAAGAGTTTGGTATTTCTATTAATGAAATCGTCAAAGAAGGTATTGATATATCTTCGAAAACCTTAAACAATAACAATGATTCGAACATAGAAATTAATGACATGGAAGAAAAAGATATTGTAGAAATGAAACGAGTTAATACTAACCTTTCTAGAATGTCAACAAAAGCAATAGATTCTTCAGGTAAATATAAAAATACTTTTTATTTGAATAATGATAGCAAAAAAAAAAAAAGAGAGACTATTATGAATCAACTAAAATGAATTTATTAATAATATATATAATTAGAACGTAGAAAGAGTTATCAAGTTAGAGCTATGGTATTATACATAAGATTTTTATTATCTATTTTATATATTCAATAGATAATAGAAAGAAAAAAAAATTAACTTTCTTTTTTTTAACTATTTATAGTTTAGAAAAACTTTATCTTATCAAAAGAGACAAATGAAAACCAATATTTGTATGTCAAGTTTTTATCTTTCTTTTATATATATATATATAAATAGTTTACTTACCTTTTATTTATTCCAATGGATATTTAAATTTTATTGAAAATTTTTTTTTTCAAAAAAAAATGATATTTATATTTCTACTCTAAACTTATGATAGGTTGTGTTGCGTAAGTTATTGTGCCTTTTCAAATTATTTATATAGATTATTATTATTATTATTATAATTTTTTTATAGCCTAGCCTAGAGTAGTATTATTTCATTATTATAATAATAAAATTTTAGGATTCAGATAAAAATATTATAGTATAGAATAATAAAAAAATTAAAAAACCAAAATATTTTCTAAATATAAACTTTATATATATTTAAAATCAAAAAAAAAAAAAATTGTACTATTTTAGTGCATGTCCAACATTGATGATTATTGCTGCATTTCTTTTAAGTTTATTAGTGGAAAATATTTTAAAGAATATTATTAAACCTGAAAAATACGAATTCTGTACAAAAGAATTTAATGGTCAATTTGTATTATCAAATTTAAATATTGAATATAAAAAAGATGACCCGGATGTTCAAATTCGTCACTACATTGGTGGTTTATATTCTACTAGTGCATGTTCTAATTGGTTTGGTACTAATGATTACTTTGCCTCAGCTCCATATGATATTGTACCAGATAACAATAATGAAAATATTAACCATGATACACTTTTTGTTCCATCCTTGGACAAATCTGGTAATTATGCATATTTATTAAATTTAATGGAAAAGGTTTCTAAAATATCCGAAGGTATGGGTGGCATGGGAAATCTTGGAAACTTTGGTAAAAAAATGAAAAAGCTTTCTAAAAGAGAAGAAAAATTTAATTTTAGTGGCTTTGGAAGAGAAGCTTCCTATATTGAATATCTTGTTACCAATATGATGCGTCCATATGGTTTTGTTGCCTACAACAAGGGAAATAATACTGAAAAGGCTTTAATCGGTGAACGTTTACAAGGTCCTGAAAATATTACCTTGGTAGAATTACAAGGAGATCAACATGTTCTTTCCAATAAGGGTTACTTGGACTATACTTCTACCCGTTATGTTATGAATATGGATGAAATGATGTCTGGTGGAAATCCATCTTTAACATTTGAAAGATCACCTTATTTCGAAGTTATGGGAGTTGAAAATGGTGAACAAATTGATGATATAATTATCAATAGAATAAACTTGTAAGTATTTGTTAACAATCTTTTTTTAAAAGCTATTTATTGTTATTTAAAATACTATTTGTTGTTGTTGCTGTTGTTCCTAACTTTTTATTGTCATTCATAACTATTTGCTATTATTCAATGTTATTCGATGCTATAATTATCATTATTACTATTTAAATTTATTCCTCTACTAACAATATCCATATATATTTTTTTTCAATGATGTAATTTCCAAAAAAAAACAAACATATATATATATATTTTAGAATTGATAAATTAATATCAAACACTACTTTTTCTGAATACACTGAAGAAGAAAGAAAACTTGTTGATATTTCAAAATTCAGAGATACAGAAGATGCTATTAAGAAAAGTGTTGATTACATGCCTTATGGTGTATTATACTATAAGGATTTAGACGAAAAGGCTTTAAAGTATAATGTATCTCTTGCTGTTGGTGATTATGCAAGATTAACTAATTTATATACATGTACTGAATGTAGTGTCACACCACACATGCCTTTCCCAAGTAAGGGAAAAAGAATGATGTATTTCCTTACTGAACTCTCCAATACTATTATCCGTAAGCTTTCTGATAATACTCAAATGATTACTCAAGGTTTTCGTGCTTTCCCAGAAAAGACTACTACCTCTTTACCAGTTGATTTAGCTAGTATTATTGGTATTGTTTTATTTCCATGGGGTGTTAGTTTCTTATTTCCAATTTTTGTATTATCTTTAGTTAAGGAAAAGGAAGAACGTTTCTTAGTTATGATGAATATGAATGGTATGAAATCTTCAACTTATTACATTGCTACTTACCTTACTAACTTGGTATTAGCTTTGATTTCTATGATTTGTTTCATCGTTGTTGGTATTATTTGTGGTATGGAAATGTTTAAAAAGACATCTATGTTGATTATCATTCTTGTCTTCTTTATTTGGTCAAATATCTTAGTTGCTGTTTCATTTGTATTTTCATTCTTCTTTAAAAGAAACAGTTCTGCTTTGATCACTTCCTTCTTGGTCACCCTTATTTCAATTGTCTTTTCTATGAGCTTATTTAGTATTTTCGAACAAAATTATGTTTATTTCATTTGGCCATTCTTTGCTTTCTATTATATCTTAATTAGTATGAACGGTATTGCTGTTGATAAGGCCAGCCCTGGTTATCAATTACACGATTTCCACCCAGGAAGTAGTATTTTCGCTGCAACCATGTTCATGATCGGTGTATTTTTCATTTTAATTCTTTTAGCCATGTATTTAAATGCAGTCATTCCTCAGGAATATGGAGCTCATCAACCATGGCATTTAAATATATTCCGTCGTATAAGAAGATGTTTTGGTGGTAAGAAGGATGAAGATTCTATGGAATTTGATGCCTCAAATCCATTCTATACTGAAAAGGAGGCAGAAGATGCTAAAAAATTAGAAGATGATGATGTTCGTGTTGAAAGAGAACGTGTTCTTTCTGGTCGCTATGACCATAACAGTCCACTTATCATTAAGAATGTTAGAAAGGAATATCCACCAAGAAAGAAGGATAAGAAGCCACATGTTGCTGTTCATAGTGTTTCCTTTGCTGTAGAAGAAGGTGTTGTTTTTGGTTTATTAGGTCCAAATGGGGCTGGTAAGACAACCTTGATTCATTCCTTAATTGGTGTTTACACGCCAACCAGTGGTTATGCTCGTTTAGCCGGTTATAACATTAAGACCGATATGGATCAAGTCTACAAGCGTATTGGTATTTGTCCACAACATGATATTCTTTGGGACGATTTAACTGTTATGGAACATCTTTTATTCTACGCCAGATTAAAGGGTATTCCAAAGGATCAAGAGAAAGAAGCTGTACAAAAAAGTATGGCTAATGTTGGTTTAGAAAGTTTCAAAGATAATTTAGCTCGTGGTTTAAGTGGTGGTGAAAAACGTCGTTTAAGTATTGCTATTGCCTTGATTGGTGATCCAAAATTAGTATTCTTAGATGAACCAACCACTGGTCTTGACCCTGACGTTCGTAGATTAATTTGGGATATTTTGAATGAAATTAGTTGCAACCGTACTATTGTTATTACCACACATTCTATGGAAGAAGCCGAAGTTCTTTGTCATCGTATTGGTATTATGTCTCATGGTACCCTTCGTTGTTGTGCCACTCAACTTCGTCTTAAGGAACTTTACGGTAGTGGTTTCAGACTTTCTTACATTAACAAGGCAGAAAATTACAATGAAGTCAAACAATTTATTACTAGTATTATTCCAGAAGACCATAAAGTTGTTCGTGATTTAGCTAGTAATAGTATTTATGAATTTATTCCAACTCAAGGTCTTATCACTAAACTTTTTGATCTTTTAGATGATAATAAGGAAAAGTATGGTATTATTGATTGGGGTATTTCACAATCTTCGTAAGTATCATTGTATTTATAAATTTATTAATGTATTGAACTTTTTTTTTTTTTTTTTAATTTAATGTATCATTTTTCCTTCTCCCCCTCCTTTTTTGATTAATATATATATTTTTATTGTATCTATCTATATATTTTAATTCAATAATAGATTGGAAGAAGTCTTCCTTAGTATTATTTCTGATGATGATGCAGACGCTTCCTAAGCAATGAAGAATTTTTTTTTTTTATTATTTCATTTATTTCATTCATTTATAAAAATGAAAGGCGTTAAAAAAAAAAAAGATAATCATTTTTATAAATTTAAAATCTTTCTCTATACATTATCACCTATTTTATTTAAAAAAAAAAAAGAGATACAAATTCAAGGATATAATTTAGGTTCTATTGAATAGAAGGAAGAATATGTCTTATTTGTACTTGACAATTTCTTATAACTATCATTAAAAATATATTTTTATACTTTTTTGAAAATAAATATCTATAAAATAATATTTTATGAATTATTTATCATCATTAAATAAATTACTCAAACACAACAAAAATACAATAATTATAAACATAAAATATACCTATAATATCTATATTTTATAGTGAATATTATTCTTATAACTATATAATTAAAAAGCATAAATACTCATTCTAATAAAAATAAGGAAAGAATATTTTTTTTATTTTTATTTTTTTTTTTTAAAAAAAAAAGTATTGGAAAATACAATAAAATAAATATATTAAAAGTTTTTATACTCTATTATATGTAGATAGTGTAATCTTTTTATTTTGGGTAATTTACTAGTAAACAAACAAACAAATAAAAACACTAACCAAAAGGAAAGAGTTTAAAATTGTTAAAAAATTATTTATAAAAAGTTACGAAAATATCTTTTTTTTTTTTTTTTAGTTGGGCATTAGTTTTTTATGAAGGAATAACAAAAAATATTTAACCTTTTTTTGAATGGTTGTTAAGGATTAATGAGATGGATCCATTAATTAAAAAAAAAAATTATTTTATTTTTTTTTTATTTATTTTATTTATTTATTTTTTTTTTTTTGAAATATACATAGCACTTTATTGTTTAAAAAAAAAATAAAAAAATAAAGAAAAAAAAAAAAAAAAGAGCAAAGTTAAAAGAAGAAATAAATAGTATTAATAACAAATATTAAAAAAAAAAAAAAAAACTGAAGAAAACAAACAGAGGGAGAAAAAAAAACAACATTGATAAGACGACTTTTCTTTCCAATACAATTAATTTTTCAATTTTTTAATAAAGAAAAATTCATTATAACAATATATATACTTATACATAGTTATATTACCATACCTTAATCATTACTATTATTATTATTAATAGAAATAATTAAAAATTGAAAAATAAATATCTATTGTGATTACTTTTTTTTTTTTTTTTTTATATATATATATATATCATATATGAAATTATCATTTCATAGAGAAAAAAAAAATATAATAATTACTTTATAAATATTCATATCTGTATGGTAAAAAAAGAAAAAAAATTGATATAGATATAAAATAATTAAAAACAAGAAATAATCATAAATACTAAAAATAACAAAATAAAAAAGAAGAAAAACACCTACGCACATTCACATCACACATTTCCATAATAATATTTTTTTTTTTTTAAAAAAAAAAGAGAGAAAAAAATGGATTTAATTTTATCAACAGCATTGACAAGTGTTACCTATGCCATATATTTATTTAAAAAAAATAAACTAAATGAACTTAAGAATACAAAACCTTTTCCTTGTTCATCGAAATCTGATGTAGAGGTTGCTGAAACTGCATTAGAAAATGATATTACTTATTACTTAGAAGGTTTAATTACTCCAATAAAACCAAACCAATTCATTACTTGTAATGATAATAAAAAAAAAGCAGTTATATTAAAGGTAATTAAATATACCTTGATATGTATCTATGAATGTACCATTTTCATTTTAATAAAATTCCTTCTTTTTTATTTTTTTACTTACAAAAGAATTAAATATATATAAATTTGAAATTTGTAAAAAGGAAAAAAATGGAAAAAATTAAAAAAAAAAAAAAAAAAAAAATTAAAAATATATATAAAATATATAAATGATAATCATATCTTATATATATATATCTCATCTCATTATTTATTATACTGTTTTTGATATCCTAATAATTTTTTAATAGAATATAATTAAAAGACATTACGTGAAATGGAGTAATTTTTGGAAAGATTGGCTTCCGGAGGTTGAAGTTATTTCATTAAATGGTCAAACAGTTCCTTTCAATATTTATAAACATAATCAGGCCCAAGCAACTCTACCGAAACTCTCCATTCAAGATATCATAAATATGGATTTACCAATAATATCAGATAATTTTATTAGTCAAAATAAAAAATCTATTGTGAAAAGCATTATAGTATGGATTTCTTTCTTTTTTTTTTTTTTAAAAAAAAATATATATAATTATAATATAATATTTATTTGTTTCTAATATGAACCTTTTTTTTTTTTAAAATATATAAAATATAAAATATTATTTTTACATTGTTGTTTGAAATTCATTTTCAAATTCAATTAATCATTTCTACATTTTATTTATACATATATGTATATATCCAATGAATTAATAAAAGGATTATGTTAATGGAGAAAGATTTAATGGCATAGAAAATATGGAACAAGGATATACCATTGGTGATCCTATTACTATTGTAGGAAAATTTAAAAAACCTATACCAACCACCTCTAGTAAATATATTAGCATAATCTTTATATATATATATTTTATTCTATTCTAACTTTGATAATTTTAAAAACATATTTAATAAAATTAAAAATTTTTATTTTTATATATAGCCAAGGTTCAAGACATTACACCAACACCATCAAAAATAAATTCAATAAAGCCAACAACAACAACATCATCTTTAGATCCAGATGATCTTTTAATTCAATCTACAGGTCTTCCCATACTAATCCCAGATTTTAATAGTGAAGATGCTTATTGTATTATTTCACCTAAAACTTTTAAAGAAATTGTTGAAGAAGAAGCTAAAGAAATAAATAAATGGAAGTGGTTTGTTATTGGATCTACCTCGATTATTGGTGGTGTCATTGCTTTTCGTCTTTGGAGACATTATCGAAAAAAAAGAAGGGAAGAAGAAGAAGAAGCGGTCCAAAATTCTGAAGAATTAACAAGATTACAAGCAGCTACTCTACCGTCATCAAGTAAGTACACACAAGTAGATAAATAAATCAATTGGATGATAGATGAATCTGTATTTCTTGATATAAAATAGAAAAAACTATAATAATTTTTATTATTCCATTATATATTATAAATATTGGATAGTAAAAAAAAAAAAAAAAAAAAAAAAAAATTAATAATAATAATGAAATGAATTTAATAATATTCTAATAAATGTATATTACATTTTAATTTTTTAAATAATTAATATAAAAAAATTTTTTTAACCCTTTATTTATATTATAAAGGTAATCCTGGCATATTTGATATGTTAATCGATATTGTTAATTGGTTACTAATGGATGATTCTTATGATATCCATCAAACCTCCTCATTAAACGTATCACCAACACCAATAACAGAATATATACCGGAACCTCTACCTAATGATCTTGAGGAGACGACGCCCTCCGAACATCAAAATGAAAATGGTGTAATATCCTCCTCCTCTCTTACAACCCAAAATTCTAATATTTCTCCACCATCCACCTTTAAGCATCAAAGTAATGGCGATAATAGTGGTACTAAGGATAAGGATACGGCATCCTCTAATAATGAAAATGTTTGTGTAGTATGTCTTACAGAAAAAAGAGAATATGCCTTTTTACCTTGTCGTCATTTATGTGTTTGTCATCATTGTGTTCATTATCTAGAGAGATGTCCACTTTGTCGTTCACCCATTCAAAATTACATGAAGATTTTTTCATAAATATGAAAAAAAAAAAAAAAAAAATAGAGATTTAAATAAATAAAATAAACAAAAAAAAAAAAAAAAAAAAAAAAAACATTATATTATTTATAAAAGAAAAAATGGAATATTAATTAATTATAATTGAATTTATATAATAATTGAAAGAAGAAGAAAAAAAAAAAAAGTTTTTATCTATCCATAATATCTAGAGTATTGTAGGTTTATGGTCAATTTAACAATGAACTATATTAAAATATTATGTTTATTTTTTTTTAAAAATAAATTTAGACAACATTTAAATATACTTTTCTTTAATACTGGACGAGATAAAGATATTTGATGTTCACTTTATTTTTTATTAAAAAAGAATTGGACAAGATAAAATGAATCAAACGATCATTATTTGAATGTCTAAAATTTGTTTGAAAATGGTAGTAAAAGCTTATTTAAAAAAAGTAAAATTAGACATTTATTTATTTGAAAATTTATTGGAAATGAACTTGACTTAAAAAACAAAAACAAATCCATCTATACCATAATTAATATTATTAAATAAATAAATAAAAAATTACACATTCTAAATGAAATATTTAAAGAATATTTTATATATAAATTTTATTTTCTATTAATTTTAAAACATTATTACCTTTCTTCTTTTCCTATAACTAAATAAAATTTTCATAACAATATATGTTACGAACGTTTTTTAATATATATATATATATTTTTTTTTTTAAGAAAAAAAGAAAGAACAAAAAAGAAAAATAGGTATTGTTCTATTAGTTATTAACAATAAATAATGATGAGTGCTGGATAAAAAATATTCATTGTACTTCTATTATTATCTACTTTTTAAATATTGAATTGATTATTATCTATAAACAAATAGTTATTTTTATGGAAATATCATATAAAAAAAGAAGGGGGTTTCAACCTTTTTTTTTTTTTTTTTTTACATGTTATTCACAATTAAGGCACAATTTTCTAAGGAATACTTTTGGGTAACGTAGTGTACTAATTTAACATCTTTATAACCATGATTTTTTAAATAGTGAACTCTTCCCATATCAAGGAATCTCTTACATTTACGTCCAAATGCTGTTCTTTCTTCAAATGTCATTCCAGACCAATGAGGTCTAATACATAAATAGAAATTTTATAAACAATAACAATAACAACAACAACAACAACAACAACAATAATAATAATAATAATAATGAAAAATAATAAAATATTAAAATTTTGAATCATAAGGAATAGTTATCCTATTAATAAAACTTTAATCTATTTAAAACTTACTCATCTGGATTTTCACCATCTTCTAATTCAGATTTCTTTAATTCATCCTTGGCTTCTTCTTCATCATCTTCTTCTTCATCCTCTTCACCTTCTTTATTATCGGATTTTGCTTCACGCTTACCACAAATAGCCCAGGTTGTTAAGACACAGATTTTTTCAAAATCTTCTTGATCAAAACCATAATGAGTAAGATATTCTGGATTACAATACATACCATATTTACATATTTGATGACAACATAATGCAATAAATACAGTTTTTACAGAACTTTGATTATATATAAATAATAATAGATGAATTTTAAGATATTAATAAAATAATAGGTTATTTCAATAAATAAAATTTTAATACTTAGTGTTACAATAAAGAAAAAAATGTTTTTTTTTTTTTTTTTTCAACTTACTTTGGAACAGCATCCGTATAATTTACTAAACATTTCAAGGTTAAATCAGTAGCACATCCACATAAATGTTTGGATACACCTACTAATTTCTTATCCTTTAATAAATTTAATTTTTCAAGACATAAATCCTTAATATCCATATATAATCTTTTTTGAACAGTTAATGATTTATCAGAATCAGATTGAGTTTCGTTATTATTTTCATTTTCTTCATTTGGATTGGATGAATCTTCACCCTTCTTTTTCTTATTTTCTCTATCAAACTAAAATGATTATATATACATATTATAATGATATAATTTTACCTTTAATAACTTTATTATTCCCCCCCCCTTTTTTTTTAATTTAATAAACATTATTATTATTTATATCATTACCTTCATTCTAAAGTTACGTCTATCTACAAGAATATAGGTTGATGGATCACCAACAGCTTTTCTTACATAATAGGTTAATTCTCCCTTACCAGCACCAAATTCAAGATATACATCATCCTTATTAAGTGAATTTATTTTTTCTAAATGACCAAGAATCGATGCCTTTTTATAATTAAGATTATAGTTAGGATTGTTATTATTATTATTATTATTATTATTATTAATATTTTATTGAAATAAAAAATAAATTATCGTATAAATATTTTAAAAATTTAATATGTAAAAATAAGCGATAGTTTAAAGAATATCTATTATATAAATTGATTAACAATAAAGATAAGAATAGGTATATGCATATATATAATTACTTGTTGAATAGCATGCTTTCCTCCATGTGTTTCTATTCTTTTTATTTTAAATTAATAAAAAGGAAATGTTAATGTATTTTTATTAAATTAAAAATAAGACCTCCATATAGTATAGCCATTATTTTTAAAGAATGATTAAAACACATACTTTCTTTCATTTAAAGCTTCATGGTCTAAAATTTCAGTTGGAATTTCTTGACCTTTAAATGCATCATTGTAGGCATTTAATATTCTTTCAACAAATTTATCAAAAGCTTCCTTTGACATTTCTTTTAATTCTTCTCTTGGAGTTTTTTCCTTAGTTCTTTCTAATGCAGTTATATCTCTAATATTACAATTTTCAACATAACATTCATCTTTTGGTCTTGGTCTTGAATTACAACGTTCTAAATGTTTTTCAAGATCTTTTTTTACTACTGAACTATTTTATTATTAGTTATGAAAAGAAATTAATATAGAATTATTATAAAAATTTATAGTAATTATAAAATAAAATTAAAAATGAAATTTCAATGAAATTTCATTTCATTTTTATTTAAATTTCTTTGATTAAATTAATTATCAACTTATTCTTTTTAAATAAAAAATATTTAATAAATAAATTAGAAATAGTTACTGGGCATTATCATATGGACAAGGAATTCTTTCTTGATTTTCTGGATCGAAAACAGCATGTTCACCACAATATAATTTACCTTTTTTTGTACATAAATGACAATATCTATTCTTTCTCTTTACAAAGTAATGACATTGATTTGGTCCTGGTTGTTGTGGATGTTCAGAGTCATCATTTGGTCTCTTTTTCTTATTCTTTTGTTTCTTATTTACTCTATAGAATATTTTTTTATTGGAATTTTCATCAGTAATTTCAACTCTAGTTTTAGTATTTGTTTTTTCATCAACTACTTGAACAATTGTCTTTTTTTCACCTTTTCCAGTAGTGGTGGTGGTAGTGGTGGTGGTTTCATTCATTTTATTTATTTACTTAAATATCAATGCTTTATATTTTTAAAAAAAAAAAAAAAAAAAAAACTATCCCCTCCTCAAAAAATAAAAAATTGAATAAATTAAAATTTCAAAAAATATTCACTTTTTTATTTTATTATTATTTTTTTTAATACATTCGAGATATATGTAAAAAAAAAAAAAAAATTTTTTTTTAATATATCAATAAATTTTAAATTTTTTTTTATTGGTTTAATTGAATAAATAATTTAAAATAAAACCTTTAAAAAAAATAAAAAGTAAATGTGAATAGGAAATGTGCATAGGAAATTGAAATATTTGTTCTTTTTTTTTTTTATTAACATAATAACATATTTAATATTATATTTATTATATAATTGAAAAGAATATATATGTTTAATGAATATTCAAAATTTAAAACTATTGACAATAAAGTGCTGATGTTTAAAGACAATAAAATAAAAAAGTCCAATTAAACCTATAATTATAAATAAAAAAATAGTTAAAAGTATTAATTATGATAACAGAAAAAACAAAACTAAATATATATAATAATTAAATATGACATACTATATAATATTGTTGAGATTTGACCCATGAAAATTTATATAAAAACAATATAAAATATATGAAATTCAATAATTCCTGACAAGAATTATTTGCAAATTTTACTTGTAACTTTTAAATTTAAAATTAATAAAAGGAAAAGTATATATACTGATGATGTTTTAAAAAGAAATATTAAAGCTCTTGTTTATTAATTATAATGTCAGTATTATTATTATTATTTTTTTTTTCTTCAATACATATTATCTACATTTTATAAAAAAACGGAAAAAAAATTTATTAATAAAAGCTTATCCAATTTGAATTTGATAAAAAATGATGAAATTTAAATTTGAAAATTTATCAAGATTTAAAAAATAGTAATAATAGAAATAACACAATGCTAAATGTAAATTTCAACAATAATGTACTTTACACAGTTAAAAATAACAGAAGGAATAAAGAAATAAAAATAGTTTTTAGTATGTACTTTAACCCTCTATCCATTTTTAATTTTTATTAAATTACGCATCATATGTTTTATATATGATTATAATAATATTTATGTGATAATATAATAAATCTATACAGTTTAATAATAAAAAATAATTTTTTTTTTCTACTGAAATCAAAAAAGGTCGAATAAAACTTTTATGATAATAATATCATTAATTCAAAGTCATTATAAAAGCAAAGAGTAAACCATTAATTTAAAGAAGTCAAAAGAAAATATGTATATAGATAAAAGTATTTTGTAATAATAACAATATTTTCTTTAATTTTTGCCAAACCACTAATAAATTTGGATAAAAATGAAAATTGACATCTTTTCCAAATATATACACAATTGATATATCTTTTCCAAATATATGTCAATTGTGTATAAAAGTTGATAATAATGAAAAAGCAAAAAACTATTAATATATCATATTTCCTTTAATATTAACAATACTTTATGAATGGTATTTTAACTAGAAAGAGTTTACTTTTTTTTTTTTTTATTGTAGTATTATTAACCATTAAATGTTATTAATTATAAAACCATTCCATTCATTATGTTTCATCATTAGGATTATTATTATTATTTTATTTCATCCGCAATCCCTATTAGAGATTTCATTAATAAAGACTTTTATAAATTTCATCTTAAAGTCTTTTAATAAAAATTTTTGTTATTTATATTATTATTAGTTTTTTCTATTTTATGATAGATGATTTTATTTGGCGTAGTAGGATTACGTTCTTATTTATAATAAAATAATTAAATCTTTTTCTTACTATCAAATTTATTGTAAAAGTCCACTTTAAAATTCATTATATTTTGATAAAAAATTCCGTTTTTTTAAGCCGCATTATTTTATTCAAATATATATAATTGAATATATTTCAATATATGTAGAATTTCAATATATTTTAATAGAAATAGAAAATAAGAAATTTAAAGTTAACCGCAATTAATTAATTTAATTTCTTTAAATGGTAATATTATTTATTAAAAAAAATGTTTTTTTTAAAAGAAAAAAATGTTATTAAAATATCATATAATAATATTATTAGATATTTAAATAGTACTATTAATTAAATATTAAATAGTAATTACTAATAAATGACAAAATAATCCTCATTATTACATCCATTACATTCATATTGAAATATATTAATTATTAGGAACATGTTCAACCTACCAACAACAACAACAACAACAACAACAAATTTTTAAAGTTTAACCGTCAATACAAATAATATAATAGATGATGATCCTAGTGGATATAAATTTTTTTATAAAGTTTATCATTATTATAAAACAATGTTTCATACTCATACATTTTCATAGTATTATCAAATGAATTAATTTAATGCTATTTAAAACTTTTTTATAAAGAAAGTATTAAGTATTATCCTATTATTATTCATATAATTGCAAGTAATTTTAGACATATTTTTATTTTTATCATATTTTTCTTATATATCTACTTTCTTTTTATTTAATTTAAAAGCAGTAATAATGTTTCTTTTAAGTTGCCTTTAATAATCCTACTTTTCTTTTAATTTTGCCTGGTTAAATTTTAGCCAAAAAAGAATCATGGAACAGGTGTACAAAAAAGCATGAAAAATTTATTTTTTCTATAAAAAAAAATATTTTTAATTAAAAAAATGTTCTATTTAATTTATTTCTAATATTATTTATTTATTAAGGTTACACCATCGACAAAATTTTAATAAAAACATTTCTATTCATCCTATATTATAATCAATTTGAATATATTATAAAAATTAATTATTATTTAAATCTAAAAATAGTAAATTTAATTTTTCTTTTTATTATTCTACCCATTTTGTTCATATATTAATTATATTAATTCAATAAAAAATAATTAATATTTTAATATTACACAATGACTGGTTACACCAAACTATTGTTATTTCAATTATATGTATAATATATTGAAAGAATTGAATCATATTTATTGGAACTCTTAATTGAAAATATATTGATTATATAATTGATAAATTCTAATAAATATAAAAAAAGGAAACCAAGCTTAATCTATTAAAATCCTAACCATTATTATTAAAAAAAATGTCACAATTTTTTTAATATGGCCATCATTAATTCCAAAAAAAAAAAAAAAAAAAAGATAAAATTAAAAAATATTTTTTTTTAATATAAATAAAGCTGCCGTTTTTTTTATATTTAATTTATTAGTGACATGAAATTATTTTAAAGTTTATATATAAAATATTAAAATTTCTTTTTTTTTTTTTTTTTTTTTACTTTTCAAAGTTAACATTAGAGAAAAAAAAAGTGCTTAGTAGTATTTAGATGCTATTATTTTTATTATATACATTTTTTTAGTCATTTAAGATTATTGAAACATTATGACTTTTTATTAATAATAACTAGAAAGAATTAATAAAAAGTCATTCAATAACTTTGAAACTCAAGATAAAAAATAAAAAAAAATAATAATTATCAAATATCAAATAATAAAAGCAATTCTTTTTTTTTTTTTTTTTATTATTATTATAAATAATAATAACAATAATATTAATAAAATTCATTAAAAAATAAAACAAAAATAATTTAATAATTATATACACCTATACACTTAATAATAAAATCCTACAAATTAATTATTTTATTATTAAATATAAGAGTTAAAATATCAACTAAAAGAAGAAATATAAAGATAGTTTCCCCTTTGTTTTGAAATATTTTAACTTTTTTTTTTTAATATAACAGAAATACATTAAAATAATAATAAATATACTTGTTTTAGGTTAAATTTGACTGGAATCTCCACTTAACAAATAAACTTAATAACATTTTTCAAAAAGTACATATTATTTTTTTTAAAAAAATCAACTTTATTAATAATATATATATTTTTTAAAAATAATAATACCTACTTAAAAAAAAAAAAAAAAACAACAACTAAATACAATAAATATAAAAAATAATAATTTAATAAATTTAAATTGTAAATAATTATTCAAAATTATAGAATAAAAAAAAATACAAAATACCAAAAGGAAAAATTCTTAGAATATTTAAAAAAAAATATTATTTAGAATTGTTTATTATAATAACAATAACAACATAGATAAATAATATAGAAAACCAAAATATATTCCTGTATATAAAAAAAAATAAAATAAAAATATTATAAGATATTAAGAATAAAATAAAAAAAATGGCAAATATATCAAAAAATAATATATTCCCAACAATTTCCAAAGTCCATATTAAAGATACTTTCAATCTTTATAACAACCTTGTTAAAAATGCTATGAAGTATCAATCAGCTATGGTTGCCTTAGCAGCAGCTGTTAATGACCTTTCCCATTCTTATGATGATTTTTTAAGTTACCCTCCAATGAGAGTAATTATAGAGTCATCAAATCAACAAAATGGTAAATATCTATCTTTTGCTATATATTATATATATATTTATTCCTTTTACAATACTAATATATTTTTTTTTCATGTATTACAAATATTTATTATACCTATATATAAAGAAATACATAATTCTTTAAAAATTTATAGAATTTTGTATGAAAGTTTTAAAAAAATGGTTTGTATATAAAATTCTAAAAAATAATATTTTTTTTTTAAAAAAAATGGAGTAGTTAATATTTTATCTTAATATGTTAGGGTGAATTTTTAAATAGAGATTTTGCTCTTCCATTAAATGATGATTTCAAGTCTATGCAAGTAAAAGTAAGTAAACTATTTTTCCATAATTATAATATTATAATTTTAACTATTTTTTTTTTTTTTTTTAATTTATTAGTTTAATGACAAAAAAATTGAAAAAACTTTAAAAATGGAAGAGAAGCAAAGAACAAAAAGTCTTATTCCTGGTGTTGTTCCAGAACCTGTAAAAATCACAAATAAATTATTATTATATTTTTTTTAATATTATTTACAATAATTTATTTAAATAAAATATTAAAAAAAAATAACAAATTATCATATTTAAATTATAATTATATATATGTATCTAATAATATAATAATTAAATTTTATTATAATAAAATAGAGTCATATTCAAAGAGGATTATTCCAACAATATATTAGTGCCATTAAATTTGTCACTCGTAAAACGAGAAAATTACAAAATTATGAAATTCATGTATTAGAAAGATTAACTCAAGGAATGTTGGCCTATGAAGATAAAAATGCTAATATTTACAATTCATTCAGTATGAGTCGTGATAATTATGAAGAACCAACCCCAAGATTAAATTATGTATCTGGATCTAACAAAAAGTCAATTTTTGATGTTTCTCAATTTGATAATGCTACATTTGATGAAAATATCTTAAATCACGATAATAATCCATTGACAAATTCATTTATTAAGGAAGAACTTAAAAAGAGCGAAATGAATGATAGCAAATATTACCATTATTCTTCTGTAAATAATGATGCCAAGAATGATAAAATTTTAAGAGAAAGTATTTATGATAAAAATGATTTCTTAAATGATGATTTTGATAAAGAGATGGAAAGCAATGTAAATAATAATAAAGGCTATTCGTCTGATTATTCTAAGCGTGATATTTATCATCATAGATATACCACCTCAACCCCAAATATTTATGAAATGAAATATACTCCTAGTAAACATGAGGAAAATGAAACAGCTAAGGAAAATCAATACAGAAACAGATCAAAGTCTCTTGGCAGTGCAACAAATGCTTTCGATAGATACAAACAAAATCATTTCTCTATGCCAGCTAGTAGTAAAAACACTCGTTATTCCGTTTCCGCCAATACAAATGGAAATGATAAAAAGGATAGTGAAAGTTATATGAATAATCGTTACAGTACTATTAAAAGCCATTCATCATCTACAAGTTCTGGAAAGTCTGCTCATTCTCAACACTACAATAGTCGTAGTAATGAAACTCAAAATGAAGTTAATGATAATGAACCTGAAAACAATGATGAAGCTAATACTACTATTACTGAAGTAACAGCAAAAAAAGATTCAAAATCAGTAAAGTTGAGTAAAAAGTCTAGTATAAAGAATGATTTAAAGAGAAACTTGAGTGAAATGAAAAATATACTTCATAAAAGACGTTCCACCAATACCCCACCAGTTAAACCAGTTTCTATTTTAAAGAATAAAAACGCATCCAAAGATTCCAATGAAAATGGCACTCCTACCATTGATAAAAATGATAATATTTCAAAACTTCAAGATATTATGAATCAAGAAGATGGTAGTAATGATGATGAAGAATTTATTGTTATTTCAAAGAAAAAGATGGATAACTTAATTCGTACTGGTAAAGTTCACTCCATTGATGATATATTAAAAAAGAATAAACATTCTAGTGTTGGATCTTCCGTATCTGAAAATACTATGGGAGAAAAAACAAAGGATATGGTTGAATCTCCAACAACCATTAAGAATAATCATCAACTAAATGAAACAAATCATGGTAATGTTCCAAACGCTTTTGCCAGTGAAACTCCAGATTTAGCTAATGAAAATACCCCAATTCTTGTACCTTCTCAACCTGCATTAGATGATGTATCAAAGCCATTGAATAATCGTTCTCGTACAGGTTCCTTTGATGGTAATTCCCATATTAGAGGAATGCCAGGTAATTTAGCATCAAATCGTTTCCCATCTATTGTTCCAAATGGATATGCTACCCCAATGCTTTCTCACCAAGAGCCAACAATGTCTCAATCAAGATTTAATAAGACCGTTCCAATAGAATATGCTACTCCAATGCTTTCTCATTTCCATAATAATACTGCCTATTCTCCAATGTTAACAAATGATGTTCCATCCTATAAAGATGATATTACTCCACCTTCAAGAAGAGGAAAGAGTACCTACTCCATCCAAAATCTTCTTAATAATTGGCCAAATTTTGATGAGTTAACACAAGCAAAAGAAAATCATCCTATATTTAATCAAAGAAAGAATAGTTTACCAATTTATGATAGAAAAACTCCATTAGCAGCTCCTCCAATTACCGCTTCCCCTATCACTACAGATAGACCAACTCTTAAAATTACAAGTCCATCACCAGAAGATACCACTCAAAAAAAGAAGGGTGTCAATTGGGATGATAATAACAAAGAATATCTTATTCCGAATAGTGCTGTGTCAGCAAAATCAAATGAAGAAAGTTACTACGATGATATTATTAATGCTACTTATGCTACTGAAAATGAAGAATCTTCCATGATGATTAATGATCCAACTCGTTTAATTTTCTCGAGATTTAACACCTCAGCTAGTAATGTTAGTGGAATGACTGAGGAAAGTACTCTTCAAACACCAACCATTCAAACCCCTACTCCAATGGATTCTTTAGTTGTTCCACCCAACAAAAATGATATTAAAAGATTAAATGGTTTAAAGAATATTATTACTCGAGATGTTTTAGAAGATGAATTACCACCAACTCCAATTTCTCCTACTCTTGCTGATAATACTAGACTCAATGGAGCTACATCTTTTGAACCAGAAAATCCAGTTCGTGGTGAATCTTTACATTATAATCCACGTCGTCATGAAGAAAGTAAAAAGGATCAACAACAAGAAAAGAAAGAAGAAGAAGAAGAAGAATTATTAACACCAATTGAAAAGGTTGAAGATAATGAAATTGATGAAAATGAAATTGTCTACGATGATGAAAATGATCATGAAGATGGAGATGAATCCGAAGATTCCGAAGATGATGTTAAACTTGCCGAAATTCCAAGATTTAATAAGACTATCTTAAAACTCAAGGTTAAAAACAGTGGCTACTTTGAAAAAGATTTAGCTAGTCCATGCCCAACTCCAACGACCTATATGATGAATAAAATGAAAGAAATAGAAGATAAAAATAAGGAAAAGAGTGATGATGAATTAAATTACAATAGTGAAGAAGATTTAGATATCTTAAGATTCATTTCTTACCGTAGAGCTCCAGAAAAGCTTGAAAAACATCTTATGGAAAATGAACAACAACAACAACAAGAAGAAGGAGGAAAGGAAGGTGAAAAAGAAGATGAAAATAAAATAAATGATTATACTACAACCGCAACAACTGCCAATAATCCAGAAGATCCATTTAATTATAATGATGAAAGTGCCACCGCTCAAAATGAACAAACAGAAGAAATAGAACTTTCTGATATAGAAAGTGAAATTATTGATACCAATGTTGAATTAGAATTAGAAATTCCAAAAAAGATGGATCGTAAAGATTCTGTTAAAAGTGTCATATCCAATATTTCATCTAAATTTTCTCAAAAATTAAATAGTATGTTTAGTAGTAGTGAATCTACCGCTATTAATAATACTGAAAAAGAAGGCACATCCGACGCCAATAAAAATATTGAAAAAATAGATGAAGTAAGTGTTATCACCGAGGAAACCACCATGGATGAAGAAGCCATTAAAGAAAATATTGAAGAACAAAAGGAAGAATTAACCAAAACCAAGGATGTTTTTGATTTAGCAAGAAAATTATCTTCTGATTTTATTAAAGGTAGTGGTGAATTAATCCGTAGATCTTCCAAGGAATCATTAAAATCATTATCACGTAAGTTTAGTGTTCAAAGTGAACCACAAAAGGATCCTTTTGAAAAGCCAGATGAAATGGAATCCATGATGCAAAAGAGTAATTCTATTAAAATTGAAGAAGGTTTAAAAAGAAGAAATTCATCTGCCTCCTTAACAACTCGTAAAGAAAACACATCTATTATTAGTGATGATCGTTCTGCTAAAACAACCATTACCTCTTCTGGTTCAGTAAAAACCACTATTACTTCAGCTAGTCTTCCAAGAAAAGACAGTCTTATTCGAGCTGCCAGTATTAAAAAACAAACGTCTGTTCGTTCTGTTGGTACAGTAGGCACCAATGGATCTAACTTAACCTCCACACCAATCCTTAATCCAGCCTTTGAAAATGACACTGATATTAATGAAGAGAATGAAATTGACGAAACTCCAACCATTGATAAATTCCCAGAAAAACCAGAACGTCCAGTTCCAAGACGTCCATCCACCCCAAATGCTCCAAATACCCCAGTTTTCCCAAACATTAAATTATGTAACATTTTAATGAATCATGAAGAACCAACACCATTTGATCTTAATGAAAAGGATGACAATAAAGATATCATTGTTATCAGTAATCCATTTATAGGACTTACCAATAATAAATATTTAGCAGATTACAAGGATAAATTACCAAATGAATATCGTGAATTCCGTATTAGTAAGAATGAAGCCTATATGACCTTTGAAATATGTCAAAATAGTGTAGACATTGAAAGTGCCATGGGTTCTATCATTGATCCAGATGAAGATTCAAGTCGTATGGAAATGTTGAATAATGAAAGTTCACTTAGTTTCAGAAGTATTAATCCATCCAGTGTTTATGAAGAAAAGGATTCAGTGATCCTTGCTGCTCCAAAATACAAAGGAAAAGGTAAAAAGCCAGATCTTGAAATTGATACTTTAGCTGCTAATACTTCCAATGTTGTTGCCATTATTCCATCACCAGTACCACAAAAGGACAATAACTTTGTTGAAAGATTTAATAATTTAAATGCCGCTAGTTTAATTCAAGAAACAAGGGAACAACAGCAACAGCAACAACAACAAGAAAAGCAACCATCTCAATCCTCAGATTCCAAGAAAGCCAATGCTACTTTTAATAATAATAGTTCATTAAAAAAGTATGTTGCACTTTATCCATATAATGCCAGAGATGGTCGTGAATTAAGTTTCCAACGTGCTGATGTTATTAACGTCAGAAGAGAACAAGGAGAATGGGTCTATGGTTATATTGAAAATATGATGGATAATCAAGAAATAAAGTATGGTTGGGTACCAAAATCCTACTTGAAAATTATAACTATTTTTTAAAAGAAAAAAAAAAAAAAAAAGGTTATAATTTAATTTAAAAAAAAAAAAAAATTACTATTTATTCTCTTTAACACACAATACACGAAAAAAAAAAAAAAAAAAAAAAAAAACGATTATTAATTAATTATAATAATAATGGAAAAGAATTATAGAAAATATATTTATTTATATATAATATAATATAATATTTAAATTAATACCTTTATTTTCTTTCCTAATTTCTTAAAGCATTATTTTTTTTTTTTTTTTCAATTTTTATTTTATTTTTATAATTTAATACAACTAAAATGTAAAATGTAATATGTAATATTTAAAAAAAGGAATATATATATATATAATCTATACTAATAAAAAACATAATATAAATAAAAAAATTAATAAACATTGTATTAATGAATAAGTATAGAAAAATGAGTTTTAATTCTTTTTTTTTATTTATTTATTTTTTTATTTTTATAATTAAAAAAATACATTTTACTTATGCACTAAAAAAAAAAAAGACTTGCATTTAATCTGGCAAAGTTTACAAAAATTTGAAATAAAAATGTCTTTCATCCCCATAAAAGAAAATCTTTAAAAAATAGATTATTAGATTATTCTTTTTTTTTTTAATTAAATTTAATTTAATTACTTTTTTACAGAAAAATAAAATTAAAAAATAAAATATTATTGGATCTGATTTAATATAATTATTTTAATAAAATGGAATTACTCATTTCTATGGTAAAGTCGTCTGTTTGTATTTATTATTCGTAAATATTGGTATAGTGATAATATTAAAAAGTGTAATAATAAAAAGTATTAATAGCTAATATACTAATATAATAATAATAGATAATAACTATAATAAATAGTAAATAATAATAATAATAATAATAAAATATATAATTAATAATAATAATAATAATAATAATTAGAGTAATAATATTAAAAAGTGTAATAATAATAAATAATAACTATAATAAATAGTAAATAATAATGATAACAATACATAATAATTAGACTAATTGAAAATAAAAACTAAAATAAATATAATTTATTATTACTATTATTTTGATAATATAGTAAAAAGTGCAAATTTTAATAAATGTACAATATCAAACATTCATAAAAACAAATATTATTTTTAATAAAAACTTATAGAAAATAGAAAAAAGGTAATACAGAGTTCTAAAAAGAAAAAAAAAGTATTCTATTATCATGGTTTGAATAAAATTTCAAAAGTATATAAATAGAAAAAGTTTTCTGTTTCAGAAAAAAAAAATAAATCAATAAAATAAAAAAAAATTAATAGAATAAATAGAAATCTTTTTGTTAATAAAGAAACAAGAAAAAATGCAATTCAAAAACACTTTTGTCACTTTATTTATTTTAATTTGTGTTGTCTTTGCTTCAGTTAACGCTTCTGCTTGTAGAACTGCATTTGGTGATGCTTGGTGTGAAGGTGTTAGATGCTGGAAAACTAATAACACAATATTCAAAAATAATGTTTGTCGTGCACCTGTAGTTAATGGTGTTTTCAATTTCAATGGTGCTACCTGCCGTAGATGTCCAAGTTCTAGATGCGGTCTTACTGCAAATAATCTCCATAGTAAATTACAAGTTTACAGTAGTGCTAATGGTTACCTTTTAACTCAAAGAGGATGGTGCTTCCTTAATTAAGTTTAAAATGTTAATAAACATTATCAATTAAAATAAATTCCATCGTAATCCTATATAATAGTATCATATAATAAAAAAAAAGGTTAAAAAATAATTAGAAATTTATAAATAATTAAACTATTCATGTAATACTAATAGATTATTATAAAAAAAATAAAAGAAATAATCTTTATAAATAAAACATAATTAAAGTATTATAAATAAAATATAATAAATATAAATATATAAAACTAAATCTTTATAAAGGCTTATTGATAAAAGTATAATTTCTTATTAATTGTTCTTTTTTTTTTTTTTTTTTTTTTAAAATAATAATCAGCTAGTTCCTGTAACATTTTTAATAATCAATAAAATTTGAATAGCCTTAATTTAATATAAAAATTTGTTTCCAATTCATTTATTTTTCATGTAGTTATGATTATTCATCCATTAGGAATAACCAATTAAATTTGGTCATTTTTGGAAATTTTATCTTTTTTTTTAATAAATCTTATTTTATAGTAAAAAATAGAAAATGGAAAATACGACAGAAGGATTTGCAATGGTATTAAATCAGTTGTATTATTAATTTTGTTATTATCGTTATTGTTATTAATAATATTAGTATTTGACAGTAGCATCATTATTTTTTCTATTAATGGTATAAGTGTGCTATTTACAGTGTTATTATTATGATTAAATAGCAGTATTATATTGAATATTGAAAATTAAAAAGGATAACTACTTTTTAACAAAAAAAAAAACTTTTTATCTTTTTTTTATTTTATAATAGTTTTTGGTTGACTTGCTTTTTTTAATTAAAATCCTCCTCTTCATATTTAAGCAAATACATAAATATATACAACATATACAAATACATTTAAATACACTTTATAAAACATACTTACAATTTATATAATTTATACTTTATACTTGGATTAATATTCAATCTAGTCGGGATGATTATACCATTATAATTATTATAAATATAGGTTCATATGCAATATTTGGTGTTTCAATTATCATGCTTAAATTTTGTGTTTCTAATACAACAACAATAATATAAAAAATAAACATTCAAATTAAAAATGAAAATATTTTTCTTTTTTTTTAAAAGAATTAATTAATTATTATTTTTATATATATTAATTTTTTATTTATAATTTTTTTTTATTTTTATATTTTATATGGTTATTAACATTTTAATTGTTAATAGTAACCATTTAGTATTACATTTTATTTTTTGTTTTTTATATAAAATATATTCTATACATTATTTTTTTTATAATGAATAATTAAATGAATAAATGATAATTATTATATAACAATATAACATATAATATATAACAATATAATATTATATGAAAATATAATATTATATATATATCATTTAATAGAACAGGTTTAAATATAAAATATGATTATATAATTAAATGAATAAATTTGATATTTATAATATTTTTTAAAGTAGAATATTACATTATTTTACTTTAAAATGCAATTACAAATGATTATTATAAAGTATTTTTTTAAAAAAAAAACAAATAATCATTCAATTTAACCATAGTAGCACCATCCCTTGCTAGTTAAAACGTAACCATTGGCACTGTGGTAAGCTGGTAAAGAACCGTGGAAAAGTTTGGTAACAATTGCACAACTAGTGCTTGGACATCTACGACAATTGGAACCATTAAATTGGTAAGTTCCATCAACAGAAGCAGAACTACAATAGGTACGAGTAAAAGTAGAAGTATCTCTCTTCCAACAGCGAGTACCTTCACACCAAGCAACACCCTTTTGAGTTCTGCAAACAGTAGCATTTACTGAAGCAAAAGCGGCACAAAGTAAAACAACTAAAGTAACAAAAGTATTCTTGAATTGCATTTTTTTTCTTTTTTTTTTTTTAATTTCTATAATAAAGTTTTTATTTATTTGTTTATTTATTCTATTATTTTATTTTATTTTTTATTGTTGATTTTATTTTTTTTAGAAATATTTTCATCTATTTATATCTTTTTTTATTTTTTCATTTTTTTTCTAAATATATATATTTTAAAAATGAAAACAATATTTTCAAAAAACAATAAATATTGTATATATGAAAATTCTTAATCTTTTTTAATTCAATACATTTATTAATCTCGAAATTATATATATAAAAGGCCGTTTATTATTTATTCTTGTTTATTATCATTATACCCCAAACTATTTTTTTCTTTATTTTTTTTTTATTATTATTTTTTGTTTATTTATTTATTATTAGAGTTATTATTGTGACTCGGTTTAGTATTATGATGATGTTATTCCATTATTACTCATTTGATTTGAAAAGTAATTCATTAAATTTGTTAGATTAAATTCTTTATTATTTCATTTCATATTCAAATCCTCACCAGAATTATAAATATTATAAAAAAAAAAAAGATTTTATTGAATATTCTAAAATTTTTGATGGTATTATTCCAATAATATTCTCTAATATCTTTAGTGCTTTTAATATTTATTTTCATAAGCTTCTTATGTAGTGAACAAGATTCTTTGGCCCAAGAGTAATGAGACATGGGAGGAATAGATCGGACGAGATCTTTAATTATACAATTTAATTTTCTCCATTTAACAAAGCATTTCACTTGTTGCGCAGCACAAATACCTGAAAGGGTAGGAATCTTCATATCTCTTGTAAGAGCATACAGACTAATAAATGAATTTCGTTCAAAAACAAAATCTTTGTTATTAAAACTTTTATTGTGAAAGCTATTGACACTCCATAAAACAGCAGTATTGATAAGAGATTGGACTCTTCTAGTTCTATTTTTGTTGGAACCAAGCAAAGGAGCATAATAAGAGACTTTGCTTAAAATATAAGAATGAATTACTATGTTTTTTAAGCCAATAGGAACACAATTGTTGGTGAGGAAGTTCTTAAAAGAGAATAAAGAATTCTGAACTTTTTTGTACATATTAGACAGAATAGGAGTCAAAGAAAGATCTTCGTCGAATGGGATTCCAAGATAAGTATAGCAAGAAACCTTTGGAATCGAGTACATACCGATGTAAAATGTTGGGTCGACATAACTAGGGGATCTATTAAAGTTGATAGGTTTAACAACAATAGTTGCACATTTATTTATTCCAAAAGACATTTCATTTAAATTAGCCCAATCAAGGACTAGATTGAGCATCTTTTGAAGGTTCTTCTTACTAGGAGCAATCAAAACAATGTCATCAGCGAAAAGGCCACCACAACAACGTTTATTACCTAAGCTAACTCCAAGCCTTTCACATTTATTTAAAATATCATTGATAAAGAGGTTAAACAGTATAGGAGAAAGAGGACATCCTTGTCTTACACCACGGTTTATAGGGAATTCATTGGAAAGCATATCCAAGAAACGTGCACGAGCTTTAGAGGTAGAGTAGAGATTATTGAGAAAATCAAAACATTTACCACGTATACCTAATTTATATAACTTTGTAAGGATATTAAAAATAGGAACTGAGTCGTATGCTTTTTTAAGGTCTAGAAAGGCGACATAAGTGGCTTTTCCTTTAAATTTCCTTCTTTGACAGATTTCTCTAATGGAAATAAATAAGCTAATACATTCTTCTTTATTGCGAAAACCAAATTGCTCAGGTCTTATAAAATTATGAGAAAGAGCATACTTTGAAATTCTATTAGTTACAATTTTTGAAATAATTTTAAGACCTACATTGATGAGAGAAATACCACGATAATTATTACAGTCTGAGAGATCGCCTTTCTTTGGAATAGAAACAATGGAAGCAGAGTTCCATTTCAAAGGAAAGGAACCATTCCAGATTTTATTAAAAATTAATTTAAGACAATTTCCAGCAGACTTATGTTCTTTCTCCAGTTCTTCGTTACAAAAGAAAGCTTTGAAAAATTCAATTGGGATACCATCGGGACCTGGAGCCTTGTTATTCTTCATTGACAGAACAACATTTCTAATTTCCTCAATAGAAATGGGACCATTTATATCCCATGCTATTTGATTGATATGGTTGAATTGGAAGGCTCTTTCCCAGTAACCACGATTTAAGCTGTGATTTGTAACATCAGATGCAAGATTTTCATAATGTTCAGCCCAACGTTTTAATTGTTCTTGAGGAGTAAATAAATCCTTGCCATTCTTGTCCTTAATAGTTGAAACATGGGAGGACGAATAACATGGTTTGGCAAGTTTTTTAAGGCCTTTCCAACCTTGTCTAAAGCTTTTATCAATAAAATGTTTACCGATAGAAACAATATTAGCTTTATAGAGATTGGATCTGAATTTGCTCTTAACCTTTTTGATGGTATTACATAGATTTTGGTATATGGAGAACTGGTTAAGATAATTTTCCATGTCAGCGCAATCTGAAAGGGGCTTAATATTTTTGTAAGCCAGGTGTTTTTCATGTGATAAGTTTTTGATGTATTGAGGGCAATGGAATGCTGGACCTTTTAAATCTGCAGGCACAATGGCTTTTATTTCTTTACCTATAGTTTTGGAAGTATCTAAAAATCTTGAAACCATATCGTCAGCCGAAAGGCTATCACAATTAGCTTCAAGCTCGGAAGCTAGAACAGCAAAGCGATTACTAGTAAGAATGTCAGAACACTTTGTGTTACAGATATGACTTGACCACTTAAAGGTCTTCTTAGGCTTTTTGAAACCATCCGAAGAGTCTTTTTTACAAGACACAAGGATCGGTTTGTGATCAGAAACATCGTGGAAAACTTCACAAACTGAAGATTTGTTTATGTGTTCTGTCATAGCTTTGTTGTATATAATATGATCAATGCATGAAGATTTAGATCCTTTTTCCCAGGTAAAATTATTACCAGTTAACTCAGCCATAGTCCAATCCGGGAAGTGTTGTGATATATAAGATTTGATTTTAATAGCTGACATATTAAAGTCTCCTACAAGGATAGCTGGGTGGTTGAATTTGTTATGCGTTGTTAACCACTTATCAAGTTCATCAAAGGCAATTAATCTAGCATCCGGCCATCTAGTTTGCGGGAAGTAAATATTACCAATGGTACATCTCTGGTTCCAAAATGACAATATTGTAACTGAAATGATGTACTTATATAGAAGAGGTTCAGGAGTAAAGGAACAAGAATTATGAACACCAATGTAAAGTCCTCTCATACCTGGAACTTTAGGATTAGCACGTCTGTGTACTGGTTTATAGTTCGGTAGGCATGGGGAGGAAATTGCATTACCACAGAGGAATTGGCTGTTACCTACTTCTTGAAGACAGACACATACAGGTTTGAAAACAGAGATGAAGTATAAAACACCGTCCTTTTTCTCCGGGTTCCAACCATTGATGTTCCAACAAGTACATAAGTTGAAAAAGGAAGCATTAGAGCTTAGATGACTAAAATAGAAATCGTCAGAGAGTGGACCAGTAGTAGATTTGATAGATCGTTTGTTTTTGTATGATCTATTGTTTTTGAGCTTATCAATGAATTTCCAAGATATTTTACTAGAGATTGGGAGTTTTTCAGAAAGTGAGTGTATAAGTAACATGGCTTTAAGCGGACATTTTCCATTGACTTTAAGAATGAAATAGATACCGAGTGATTGTGAATATTTTTTGGTGAGGGATTGAAGAATATCATTGAAAGGTTGAATGTCCTTTAAAAGAAATTCCATTAGTCGTTGTTTTGACCATGAACTAAGATCATGGATAAAAATTAGATATGATTTATTGGAGTTAGATCCGAAGAAACGAAGACCACGTCGTAAGGTAGGTACAGTACAATTGGTATTGTTCATTTTGAAAGAACTTATTATGACAATAGATATTAATAGTTTGAAGTATTGATATAATGATATAAATAAGATAATGAAATAAAATATATAGTAAAATATAAATAATAATAGTAAAGACGGATATAATATATAGCAAGTGGATTATTTGTCAAACAATATTTTAAATTTATAACTGGAAAAGTGGCTAAGTTGTTGACAAACTTAGTTCTAACTCTACTGAAGACTTTAAACGGGAAGATAAATTTTGAATATCTATCACTTTGGATTTCTGTATTATAACTGTATTTTGAAAGCTCTTTATATTAATAAGAATTGTATAATTTATTGGATGATTATTGTATTGTGTTGATTCTGATTGTTGAAATTGAACATTCATATAGGTTGTTTATGTTGTAAGGTAGAGAGATAATAAGAGTGAAAAGTTGTTATATCAAAAATAATGGAAAAAAAGTTGAAGAATTTTGGGTAAACATAATAAAAAAATTTTTTTTTTTTTTAAAGATAAAATTGAAACAAGAGTAGTATTTACAATATAAAAATAGAATACTCGATTTTCCAGGATAGAAGCTTTGATAATAGAAATGTTAAAGAAAAAAAGGTGTTAATACTTACCATAATAGTCCATAATAAACCTAATTAAGTTATACATATATATAAATATACATATAATATAGAGTATAAGAAATATATATATATAGAAAAGAGATAGAAAAAGTATACAAAAGAATATTAGTAAAAAAGAGATTCCTTGGAAAATCTAGAGTTACAAAAAAATAAGAAATAAAAAAAGATATTACTAGAATCATATAAAATCATAAAGGAAAAATAAAAAAAGCCGCGCCCCTCGAAAATAATAAAAATAGAAAAAATAAAAGATTAAATATGATTATAGTAATGAAAGCTGCACCCCACACGAAACTCAAGAATAAATGAAAGGAATAACCAACTAACTGAAAAAACAAAACTATCTGACTAATCAACATATAAAGAATAAAAAAGGAATAAAAGAACAAAGAGAATAAGTAGTAAACTGGGATAACAAATTATCGATGAAAGCTAAAATAAAAATGAAATCAAGAAATATTCAAAATCAGTATTTAATACTACCGAATCAAACAATTTTAAGTTTAAAATAATATGTTATAAAAGTTGTTAAAGCAACTACTATCTAAAAAATAAGTTGAAGGTGTAAGGGATATATGATATAACAACTAACACTCAAATTATCAACTCTGTTCGCTCAGTACCATGAGCTTAGTCCTAATAATATTTCCAAATAAAGACTAACCAAGTATCCATTGCGCAATACTTGGATTTAATTCTTCCTACTCTCTCAGTACCATGAGCATGAGTAGACCCCCTTGAGAAACTACATTTATTAAATAAATGAAGGCACGTACCCAAGAGGGCACCAAGCATCCATTGCGCAATACTTGGATTTAATTCTTTCTACTCTCTCAGTACCATGAGCATGAGTAGACCCCCTTGAGAAACTACATTTATTAAATAAATGAAGGCACGTTCCCAAGAGGGAAAAAATATTACCATAAATTATATATAAATATGTAACATACATACTAAGATTAAAATATACACAAAAATTATCAATAATAGAAAACATATAAATCACATAGATCACATTAGTTTTTTTTTTTTTTTTACTAATTATGAAAAATTATTTACTTTATAATTTTTTCTATTCACTATTCATTATCTCTGTTCACTGACTATTATTATACTTTTTTTTATTTTATTTTTATTCTTATTTTATTTTTTTTATTATTTTTTTTTTTTTTTGTTATTTATTATAACTCCTTTTTTTAAATATTACAAAGGGTTCCAAAAATTACTTTTTACAACAATTAAGAATAAATTGGTGTTTTTTTTAGTTATAAAAAAATAATTTAATAATAATTGTATTAATTGGCTTTTATTATATATATATTTTTACGAATTTTTTTTTTTTTATTTTTTTATTTATATATGTTATGGGAGTATGATTTTTTAGAATTGAATAATAAATAAAATTATTATTATTTTTAATTACTATTGGAATTGTTTGGAGTTTTTTTTTTTTTTTTTTTTTTTTTTTACTATTGTTGTTATTACTTTTTGTTATTTATTAATATTCCGCTTTTTTTTACGCCTTAAACAATTCTTTCTAATTCTCTAGCGTAGTTTAAAATCTTTGAAATAGTATCCTTTGTTGGAATGGCATCAGTCTTTTTATCATTACTAACAAAGTATATTTTCTTTTCAGTCATATTGACATTCCAATTATGCTAATATATAAATTGTATAATTATACATTTAAAATATTAGTAAATTAAATAACATTATTTATAATTAATACGTTGTTGTCGATATTAATAAAGTATATAGAATTGAGAAAATTACTTCTTTGGCAAATTCTAAAACTTCTTTTTCATTATTAAAGTATAATAAGGTAGCAGCATCTGAAAGTGGTAAACTTGAGTAAGCTTTTTCACTACAACTAGCAATGTCATTTCTTTATTGTTAAGGTTAGTATTGATAATGTTAATAATAATGGTATATTTATTGTTGGTTGGTTGATTGGTTATTAATTGTTATGTTAATGATTTTAAATAAATATATATATCATATCAATTTAATAATATTCATTATTAATATTATTATTACTTTGGTTTATATTTTAATTAATAGTTAAAATTTACCTAATGGTATCTACTAAAATATCCATAAAGAATAAATATTCATTTGCTGGAACATTAGCTCTAGCATTCCAAACTCTGTTGTAACTTCCTTCCATTAAACATTGTTCAATTTCAACTGGATGCTTAATGTAAATGTTTGAAACTAATTGATCTGGTTCAATAGTTTCTAATTCAGTATGGAATTCTGAAAGACGATTTTGAGCTAATAAACGAAGTAAATTTAAACCAATAATAGAATACATTCTTTGAGATTGTGGTAAATTGCTAATTTATAATTATTTAATATTATAATTTTTATACACAATATCATATTTATTGGATATTACATTTTTTTTTTTTTTAATAAAGAGGTTTAAATAACATAATAATTTATTTAATTAACAATGAAATTTTTAAAAAAAAAATAATAAATTTTCCAATATATCTATATAATTATTATACCTATAGTCATGGTAATAAGTTTTTAATTGAGCAATATATCTTTCAAAGGAAGGAATATCTTTAACACGAATACTCCATAAAGCACCAATTTCTAAAATTTCTCCTATTTAAATTAAATAAAATAATAATTATAGTCGACATTAATTAATCAATTTTATATCTCTTATTCCTACTATATATATTCATATAAAACTATTCCTTACTAGTTAAAAGAAGAATTTTTTGATCTTGAGCTTCTCCTTCTGGTACAAGGAATTGAAATTCAATCATAGCGATCTATAATTAATTAATTAATTAATTAATTAATTAGTATGAATAGAATTGTATATTAATATTAATATACATTGAGCAATCTTTCCTTTTTTTTTAATATAAAAAAACATTCTTTAACATAAAAATTTTTTATTTCATATCATTAATGTTTTTATTTTAATTTATTTTATAAAATGGATGATACTCTTATAAATAAACTGATAATTATTTATAAAATGAATACAACTTTTTTTTTTAAAAAAAAAATATTATCAAAATCATAGAATGCAAACAAAAATATTATTATTTTATACCTTTAATTTTCCTAATAATTCACCACATTTTTGTAAATTTGGATTGGAAGAATTGAATTCCTTGTTAAGAGTTTCGTAAAGCTTAGTGACTTCGTTTAATGACATTTTGAATTATTATTTATATATATATACTTTTTTTTTTTTTGAAAATAAATTTATATATTTAATAATAATATAATATTAATATTTATTTCATAATTTGATTTTAAATAAAGTATTCTTTTTTTTTTTTACTTTTAAAAGTGTTGTTTTTCTTTTTTCTTTTTTAAATTACCTTTTTTTTTTTTTTATTTTTTGTTATTTTAAAATATATATTTAAAAAAAAAAATGAAATTTTATAAATTTTTTTTCTTAATAATAATTAAAAAAAAATTTAATTTTTTGAAATTTAATTAAAGAATTTTAATTAATTATTAATAAATAAATGAATGTATAATTATAAATGTAAATAATATCAATAATTAAAGTAAATGAATATGTAAGTAAATAATTGAAAAAAATAAAATACTTTTTTAAAAAAATAAATTACTTTTATAATAATAAGAAGAAGGAGGAGAAGAAAAAGAAGACTTTTTTTTTCTTTACTCTATCATTTATATTTTAAATTGTAATAAATAAAATGTATTAATTTATGATTTTTTTTAATTACACATAATAAAATGTATTATCCATCTTTAGGACAAATATAAAATTTTATTAATTATCGGAATTAATAATAAATTCAAAATGCGATTATTCCTTTTATTTTTTTTTTTTAAAGAAAAAAAAAAAGAAATATACATTCAACATTTGGTTATTCTATTATAATAATAGAAAATTTTATAATAAAAGGCGGTTCAATAGATATAATTATAAATTAATTTTAAAAAATATAATAATTATTCTAATCATTATCATTCTCTACCTTTTTTTTTTAATACCAAAATAAATATGAATATTTTATATAACTATTAATAAAAAATAAGTATTTCAGCATAATCATTAGAAATAATCATTAATATAATCATTAGAAATAATAATAATAACAAATAATAATAATAAACTAATTTGAAGAATTATTATTTTTAAAAGATAAAACTTTAATAATTATAAAATTTATAAAAAAAAAAAAATAAATAATTATAATTATTAAAATTAAAAATAATTCTTTTTTTTTTTTTTTTTTATTTTAAAAGTGTAGAGGTAAGTTTATATTTAATTTCAAATTTCATTTAAATTTCTTTTATATACTTTACACTAATAAAAAATATTAAATTATACTTTTCTATTAACATTTTACTCTTTTTTTTATATATATTTTTATTAATATATTTTTTAAAAAATATATATATATGAAATTTTATTAACTCTATGTACATAATAGGATTATATTAAAATTATTCAAAAGTGTCAAATACATCAAATGTTTAATAAATAATAAACAAAAGTTTTTTTTTTAAAAAAAAAAAAAAAAGAAAAGAAAGAAAGAAAAGAAAAATAAAATAAAATAAAAAGAAGTAATGAAAAAAAAAATAATAATAAAAAAAGTCTCAATTATCAAAAAATAAAAAATATATATATAATAAAATTTGAATTAAATAATTCTTCATATACATTTTAAGTAATTTTTAATTCATTTAAAAATCAACCTTGTAATATAATATATAATGTCTTACGACATTTTTATAAAATTCAACTGGAATTCTATTTAAAAAAATAATAATTTTAAAGAAAAGATAAATATATTAAAATAATAATAATAAAAATAATAAACTATATAAAGAAAAATTTAAAAAAAAAAAAGAAAAAAGAAAAAATTACTTCGGTATAGTAAATATAATTTGTTTCTCTATAACAGGAATATATATTTTTCATACATATATGTGTAGTATAAGTCAGTATAATAAAAATGAGTAATTCAGCATCTTCGAAAATTGCTTTTTCCACAGCCTTTATAGGTACAATAATGATGTACAGGCTAGTAAATCATCTTAAGACGGAATATAATAAAAATAATTCAAAGGATATAACAAGTAATTAAAATAACATATAATTACTATAATAATATTATAAAGATAATACAAGTATTTGAATTATTATTTTCTTTTTAATAAATTATATAAGAGTATTTTATACTACATTATTAATTATATAAAATATACTTTTTTTATTATTATTATTATTATTATTATTATTATTATTATTATTATTATTTCCATAATTGTTATTTTTAATATTTAAAGCTAAAAAAGCAAAAAAGAAGATAACAAATGAAAATCATATAAATAAAATTAAAAAAAGTAGAAGATATCCAAAAATTGAAGACCAAATTAGTTTACAAGCTTTAAGTGAATTAACCAAAGCTAGTAATGTAAGCTTAAGAGATAGTGCAATGAAAATTCTTTTAGATAGAGCAATTTCCGGTAAAAGTCAAAAAGTTTTATCCTGATATAAATAGTATAACATATTATGACATATATTAAAATATAGGTGTATTAATAAAACTATAAATTGTATAATTATATATACAATAAATAGATGACTTTCTTCCAGATATTATAAAAGCATGTAAAACTGATTTGGATAATGATATACAAAAAAAGGCTATATGCACTGTTCAACAACTTTCAAAACAAGGTAAAGCACTATGAAAATTATCCATAATTTTTAATTATAATAATAATAATAGAATTTATACTCTTTTTTATATTGTATACCTTTTTAAAAAAAAATATAAATAATATAATAAAATTAATATTAGAGGAAAATCGTCCAATTTTGGTAAAACATGGCATACTGAAAATTTTAACTGAATTATTAGCAAATAAAAAAAAAAATTATCTTCGACTAAGTGTTGTGACTTCAATTTTCCATATTATTCAAGAAAATGGTATAATAATACCTTTATAAAAAAAAAAAATTCAAATTTAAAAATACTAATAATAATTTAAATATTTATAAAGATGATAATAAAAGAGCTATTGTAAATTATGGTATTCTTGATTCAATCTATAGAATTTTATCTTCAACTCCAAATTGTAATAACGATTTAAAATATTGGACTTTATTAATTTTACATCAACTCTCCTTAACTGGTATATTTCGAAATTTAATTAGCATACCCAAAATAATAATTTTAATCAAAAAAAAAAAGTAATTATTAAAACAATCCTATTTGAAATTAAAAATTTTTGCTATTTTTTTTATTTTGCAGAGGAACTTCATAATAAAATGGTGGATAGAGGATTTATAAAGTTATTAGCCCAATTAGCAAGGCGTACCTTTGGTAATACAAGTATGCAAAAATTATGTTTCCATTCTCTTGTTCGTATTATAACAGAATTGGATGAAGAACGTAAGCTTTTTAAATATAATATTAATCGTTAAACTAATTAATTTATATTAATAAATTACATTCCTTCCATTATCTATCCAATAACTAATTTATTTTATTTTATATTATTATCCTTTTAAAATTATAATTTTTTTTACATAAAGAATCTATAAAATATTTGAATGAACTATTAAAATTAAATATAATAACTTTAATATCGTCATGTTTAAAGAATGGTAAATATTTGAATTAAAAAAATAATACTAAATAAATAAATAAATAATATCAATTCATTTATATATTAATTTTTATATTAATTTTTATATATTAATATAAAAATTAATATAATAATTATATTGTTATAATATATCAACTACCATTAGAGGATACTGAATTAGTATATTGGACCATTGGTTTAATTCATGAATTTGCTGTGAAGGATATCGCAAGAAATGAAATATCAAATATTAAAGGATTATTAAAAATCATGTTAAGTCATTTAAATAATGATGAAGCATCTATTCCAAGAGTTTTAATTAGAACATTAAAATGTTTAGGAGTAGGCAATGGTAAGTTATTAAATACTATTTTATTCTTTATTTATGATTGATTTTAATTTTAAATTTTTAAAAAAAAATATTTTATTAAATGTAAAGAGCAATTCCAAAGAGAAATGATAAAACAAGGTATTGTTGAAAAATTAATTTCCTGCTTAAATTCAAATGATGAAGATGTTCAATGCTGGACAATTTTATTATTGCATGATTTATCAAGATTAGGTAAAATTAATATCTTTTACTTTTTTTAGTATAATAAACAAAAAAAAAATTTTTTTTATCATTCTAAACTCTTCTTTATTAATTTTCATATCAATAGGAGAATGTGCTGAGGAATTTATTAAGGGTAAAGGTGTTAACACATTATTAATGTTGTCATCTGAAGTTAATGTTCATTTGAACCTCCATATCACTGATATTTTGGTTTATATGTTAAGTTCAGGTATATATATATCACAATTCTATTTTTATATTTAATAACTTAAACCTATATAAAATGAAATTTTAATTTTTTATTAAATTCTATTTTTTATTATTACTATTATAAAATTTTAAAAGATAAAAATAGTGAATTTATTAATGATCCAAAATTCCATTCCGTTGTTATTACTTATTGTCAATCAAATGAACCCATTTTACAATATGCTGGTGTCGCTTTATTATTAAATTTAGTTACTGTAGCTGGTAAATCATTGTTTACTTTTTTTATATATTTATAAAAAAAGATTTTTTTTTATATTAAATAAAAATAAAATATTAATACTATATAAAATATAAAACATGATAACATTTATATAAAAATATTTTATTTAGATGAAAAATGTGTTTATAAAATTATTGAAGATAAAACATTAGAACAATTAAGATATTTAATTTTTGAAAGCGAAAAAACAAACGTTATGATTTTATCAGCTAAAATTTTACTTATTATTTCTTCAAAAAGTATGTAATATAATTAAAACGTAGTTTTAACAATGCAATATAATTTAATATTTATTATTTAATAATTTTTTTTTATTTCTTACCTCTATATATTTATAATTAGTATCAAATGAGAGATCAGAAGAAATCAATAATATTATTACATTCAACTTTGTATTACCATTAATTGAAAAAATTATTTCAATTACTGTATCATCCATTATGTTATTCTTCCCAAATTACATTAATAATAGTCCATTAACATCACCTCAATCAGGCGATGATGACGAAAGTAATGCATTTGATTCTCCTGTTTCAAATAACTATGGTCCATTTTCACCAATCTCCCCAGTATTAGAAAAATTCAAAGATTGTAATATAGATGAAAAAGAAATGAAAAGAAAAAATAAAAGATCACCAGTATTTAGTGAAATGAAATATAAAGAAATTGATACATTACATGGATTATTAGAAACCCTTCATATATTTATTAAATCTACCTATTTTGATTATTTCATGGAACAATATGGTGATGAATCTTTCTACGGGGATGATGATTATAACAATTCAGATAATATAAGAAATTCATTAGAAAATTTGGAAAGTTCCCTATTAGATTTATTAGTATTACCACTAGTAAAAGGAAATAGTAATAATGGTAAGAAAGAATCTGAAATGTCAAATTCTTCCAAAGACTTTTCAAATTCTAATGATGTCAATTTATCCGATGAAAATGAAATGGACAACTATGGAAATAATATGAAATATATAGGTTCTAGAGAAAATGATTATGATACGGATTATAATAATCAAAATGAAGATACAGAAGAAGAAGAAGAACCGGAACAAGAAGTCAATGAAAATGAAAAATTAAAAACAAAAGATGAAATGAAAAATGAATTATCTTGTGATGCTCTTAACATTCTTTCTGTATTCTTCCAATATGGTAAAAAAAATATCTTTTTTTTTTTTTTTACTAAAAAAATATTATTAATTTTCTTTTTCTTTTCTTGAATCAATAAATTTAAAATGTATTCACTAATATATTGTATTATGAATTCTTAAAATATTTATTAATTTAATAAATAGAATTCTTTAGAGATTTCTTATTAAAAGAAAAAATGATTTCATTACTTTATTCACTCTTGAATGAAAATAAAACAATAGCAGCAAAATCAATTCAAGCACTCTCATTATGTGCAGATAAATGTAACTATGATTAATTTTATGTCCAAAATATATATATATATTATTATTATAATCTTTAATATTAATACGAATTTTTTCTTTTTTTACACATTATAGGTGATGATAAACAAGTATTTATTAATGAATTATTCTCCTATCAAACCGTATTAAACTATATTCTTGAAGGTAGTGAGGTTAGTTTCTATGTTGAAAGATTCCTAAGTTTGATTTCAAATTATTCGTTGGAAGAATTATCTAAATGTAAGGATTATGTTGAATTTAGTGATACGGATAAAACATCATCCTCTGTTCTTTCAGTATGTAAATGGAAAATTCGTAATGATTCCTGGAAATTTGAAAGTATAAGATCCAATTATGGTATAAAGCACAAAGGTAAATACATTTATGAAATTGTTCTTGAAACAGATGGTATTATTCAAATTGGTTGGGCCACTAAAGATGCCGTTTTTGATCCTAAAGCTGGAAATGGTATTGGAGGTAGGGTATTAATTATTATTGTATAGAATTTTAATAAATAAATGGATAAACTCTTTAAATACCATGGAAAAGAATATATTATTAATAAAGTACCTAATAATTTATATATAACTTTTATAAAATAAAGATGATGAAAATTCCTATTCCTATGATGGTCATAGAAAGAAAAAATGGCATGGATTAAATCCAAAAAATGTATGTATTTTTTTTTTAGGGAAAAAAAATAAAAAAATAAAAGAAAAAGAAAACTATCCAAATAATTTTAAAGATATATATATACAGTATTTAATAGTTTATAGATTTTTTTTTAATCTATAATGATTTAATAAAATGTTTTTTATTAAATATTAAATATTTTTTTTTATTTTATTTCAACTATCATTATTATTAGAATTCTTATGGAGAATCATGGGTAGTAAATGATATTATATCAACAGTCCTTGATTTAGATAATGGTGAAATTAGTTATTATCAAAATGGTTTACCATTAGGCGTTGCTTTCACCGAAATTGATACAGAAAAAGAATGGTATCCAGCAATTTCTTTATCATCTGATCAAGGATGTGGTATTCATTTTGGTAGTACATTAAATCCATTAAAGTATCCTCAAGAAGGTTGTATTCCAGTTTCATTAATCATCATGGAAGATCCAACGATTGAATTAAATAAATTAAATGATAATGAATATGAGCTTTTTGAATATTGGAAATATTCTTCCGATGAAAGTGAAACTTCAGAAGAAGAAGAATCAATATTTAACAAGGATATTGATATACCTAATGATTTAAATCAATATTATGAATTAACCATTGGTTTTGGTCATCCAAAAGATAAAAATGCGTATGTATTTATATATATATATATATATATATGTTTTTTATATAATTTTAAATTTTTATATTTTCATTTATTTTTAATTTTATTGATGAAACCCTTTTTTTAATTAATAATAAAAATTTTATACTTTTTAATTAAATTCATCTCATTTTACATATATACATGAATAATAATAAAATAAAAAAAAAAAAAAGATGGATTCATGTTGGTATGGTTGAAGAATTAGAAAGAATTTATACAGCAATATATCATAACGAAACTATTTATTTTGTTGCCAGTGAATGTGATCCAACAGACAAAGAGTACGCCACTAATATTATGTATCCATTCTTAGAATCAATCGAATCTTTAGATGATGAGGTTACCAATGTCATTGATGAAACTAAAACTATTCGATTTGTATCCTCTATTAAATATAAACTTCATGAAGGGGATACTCTCGGATGTGGTTATTACAATCTTAATGATGACAATGAAAAAATGAATGAAGAAAGTGACATTTTCTACAAGATTGTTTTTACTATAAATGGAAAACTTTTAAAAACATTTATAATGATTAAAAGCAAACCACAAAATGAAAAAATATTTTATCCATATATCTTTGGATTAAAAAAGTATAAAATCAATTTTGGCCAAGAAATATTTAGATTTAAACATATTTATTCGATATTTAAGGATTATTTATTAAGTGACAGAGCCATAACAGAAGATGAAGAAAATGCTGATGAATTGGAAAATAATCATGCTGAAGAAACGGAAGAAGAGGAAGAAGATAATGATGATGGTGATTATGTTACTAAACCTTTAAAAAAATCACTTCATTACCATTCAGGTAAATAAAATAAATATTTCTTTATTATTTGCTATTACGTATCTATCTATCTATTCATTAAAAATTTAAGTAGTAAAAAATAAAATGGTATATTGATATTATTAATTAAATAATAAAACTATAACATAATTAAATCTTGATTGAAATATTTCATAATGTTTTATAATAAATAAAAAATATTGAAAAAAAAAAAATAAAAAAAAAATAAAAACCAATAAAAAAGAATGGATAGGATAGATTATATTAAATAGTAACTTTGAAAAAATAAAACACTAACAAATAATAATTAAAATAAAAATAAAATAAGGATAATAATACTGTTAGTAATATTCATGTTTTTTTTTTTTTTTTTATAATGAATATATATAAAACAATTATAGATGATGGTCTTAACACAACAGAAGATGATAATGAAAATAATGGATATGAAGATGAAAATTCAGATGAAATTATGGAAGAAAGAAATTTAAAAGGAAAAGAAGAAGAAGATTATTTTATAGAACCTAGTGAAGAAGAAGAAGAAGAAGAAGAAAATGATTTTTCTACAGAGATATCATTCACTGATTATGATCAAAAAGAAATGTATAGTCCTGTAGGAGGAGAAGAAAAAGAAGAGGATGAAGAAAGTAAAAAAATAAAACATATAAACAAAAGTAAAAATGTAATGAATTGGGATAAGAAAGAGAATAAAAAATCCAACTATAATAGAAATTTAGTACACTATACGACAAATGGAGATAGTAATGATGAAATTTTAACATCCCAAGAGGATGATTATTATAATGAAGAAGAAGAAGAAGAAGAGGAAATAATGAATATTCATGATGGAAGGGAAGAAGAAGAGGAAGAGGAAGAAGAAGGAGAAGTTACTGAATTAGATAAAGCAGATGATGATATTGAAATTGATGTTGAAGACGAACAAGTTAAAGTAGAAAATAATATGGATGATGATGATGAAGAAGAAGAGGAAGAGGAAGAGGAAGAAGAACAACCATTTGAAGAAGATTTAAGTTATTATGATGAAGATGATGAAGTGATAAATAATGAAATTGAAAAATACAAGCAACTTCTTAAAAAAGTTCAAACCTGTGATAATGAAGAAGAAATTGATAGTATTTTTGCTGATCTTAATAATATGGCCAATATAGAAGGATCTATAGATGATGATGATGATGATGAAGAGGTGGAGGAAGAAGAAGAGGAAGAAGACGGTAATAAGGATCAACATTGTCCACCATTTAAATCCGTTAGTTATTCTCAAATCAATAGGAATGATACCAACTACTACAGACATAATGGACATAATAATAAGAATTATCATGGACAACATCATCAAAATAAGCTTTTACATAATAAGAGTGAAAGTAGTCTTGTCAAATCCAATCCGCGAATGCCAAGAAAAGCCATGTCTATTGATGCAATTGATCATCATCAGCATGAAGCCTCCTCTTCTACCCAAAATAAGCGAAATCAAAATCATCATGGTAGTGGACATGTTAATAACAAGAATTCTAAAAGAAAAGGACATAAAAAGAACAATTCCTACAGTGAAAAAAATAAAGATAAGTTAACAAGATTAGAAAATCTTGGAAGATCCTATTCCTTCAATGGAAGAGTTAGAAATAAAGGTAAAAATAGTGATAATAATAATCCCACACCTAATTCACCATTATCAGCAAAACCAAAAAAGAAAAGATATTCTAATATGAATAAAAAACAAACTTCAAGATCAAATCTTCATGAAAATTCTTGATCTTCTGATCTTCTCTCCCTCACCCCCCCCCCTTTTTTTTTTTTTATTTTTATTTTTATTTTCTCTCTCTCAATAAATATATATATAATTTAGCCTATTAAAAAAAATAGAATTAAACTTTTATTTAAAAAAAAAAAAAAAAAAAGAATATAATCATCATCATCCTTGTTATCGTTGTTTCTAGTTTTATTTTTTATTCTTATTTAACTTCACCCACACTCACTAGATATATGTGTATATATATATATTTCTGTATTTTACCAATAAATTTTATTAAAAATAAATAATGATAATAATAAAAATTAATCATATATCAAAAAGGAAAAAAAAGTGTATAGATAGATAGATAGATAGATAGATACATTGAAATAAATTCTTATAATGTATTTTCATTTAAAAAAAAAATTACAAAATAAAATAATAATAAAAAATAATTCATTTATATATATATATAAATCTATTTTTGATAACTTTTTTTATATAAATCTATTTCGTATGGCTGATAAAAAAGGGTTCTATTATTGATAAAAAAAAAAAGTTATACAGGGATAACCAAGAAGAAAAAAAAAAAAAAAAAAAAAAAAAAAAAAAACTCTTACATCAATGAACGCAGAAAGAAAAAGCATTACCATTTTAATAAAATATATATATATATATAAAATAGCCTATAAAATCCAAAACTATTATTTAAAATAAAAATTATTCTTTCATTTTACCTACTCACATTATCAAAAAATGAATACTTTTTCACTATTTTAGACTTTAAAATATTCATTAAACCTTGAAGTTGGTTATTGTAGTTGTTATGAATTGTTTTCAAATATACACCCATCTTTTTTTTTTTTTTTTTTTTTTTTAATAAAAACTGAAATTACACATATTCACACCATAAACAACATTTTACACCTATTTTTTTTTTTTTTTTTTATTATTATATTTTTTATTTTATTATTTAATAAATATTTTCCATTAATTTTTACATACTTTTTTTTAATTTTTTTTTAAATTTTTTCTTTTTTTTTTGCTTAAAAATTAAAAAAAATGCATTACATAATAATTATGGGTTATTTTTTTCTTTGTTATTTTATATATTTATGTGTTTAAATATAAGTTTGATTATTTTAATAATTTTTTAAATTTTTTTGTTTGTTTCTTCATTTGTTTTTGCTTTTGTTTTTTTGGATTTCTTTGGTATTTTTTTAATTTATGAATTTGTTTTGTTTTTGTTATGGAATTTTTGGTATATCTATTACACTATTTTTTTTTTTTTTTTGGAAAAAGGTAAAATAAATAAAAATAAAAGAGAAATGTTCAATTTTTTTATCCAATAAATAAAATTAATTTTTTGTAAAAAAAAAAAAAAGGTTATAAAAGTTAACATGATCTATCAACTTTTCCTATCTAGAAACATTCTTCCTCTCTCATTTTTTTTTATTTTCCTTTTTTCTATTGCTCAAAAAATCATTTTTCTTTTTTATTTATATGCGCAAGAAGCTTATTCGACAGTAACAGACTTAGCTAAGTTACGTGGGAAATCGACATCAACACCGTGGAAGACAGCAAGGTGGTAAGATAAAAGTTGGAGTGGGATGATGGTTAATAAACCTTGGAGACAGTCAACAGTTTGTGGAACAGCAATGCTTCTGTACTTGGTAACAAGGTTGTTGTCACCTTCGTTACAGATAATAATTGGTTGACCCTTTCTAGCAGTAACTTGTTGAAGAGCACTTTGAACCTTTGGATAGTAAGAATCCTTGGTCATGATAATAATGACTGGCATGTTTTCATCAATTAAAGCGAGTGGACCATGCTTTAATTCACCAGCAAGAATACCTTCACTGTGCATGTAAGAAATTTCCTTAATCTTTAAGGCACCTTCAAGACAGGTAGCGTGTTGGTAACCACGACCCATGATTAATAAACTCTTTTCCTTGAAGAGGACATCCTTAGCAAGAGATTGAAGTTGAGCATCTAACTTAAGAACTTCCTTAATGTGACGTGGGAGTTCGTGTAATTCATCAATAATAGCATTTCTTCTTTCGGTCATAGAAATTCTATCTTCAGAAAGTTGAATAGCCATCATAATTAAGGAAATGTATTGAGAAGTGTAAGCCTTAGTAGAGGCAACACCAACTTCTGGACCAGCGTTAATGTGGACACCACAGTGGGTTTCACGAGAAATAGTAGAACCGACAGTGTTAGTAATACCAACACAGAGGGCACCACGTTCTAAACAGTAACGAAGAGCTAAAATAGTATCAGCGGTTTCACCAGATTGAGAGATGAAGACACAAACATCATCTCTGAAGATTGGAGTTCTTCTATCTAAGAAGTCACTAGCTAATTCAACGGAAACTGGAATTTCAGTTAATTCTTCAAAGATAGCTCTAGTGGCAATAGCACTGTGGTAACTGGTACCACAAGCACAGAAGACGATTCTACGGCAACGACGAATAGTAGCTAAGTAGGCCTTTAAACCACCTAAAGTAACCTTGTGGGTATCAAAGTTAACACGACCTCTCATGGTGTTAACAACAGATTCTGGTTGTTCGAAAATTTCCTTTTGCATGAAGTGATCGTATTGACCCTTCATAATTTCAGCGAGTTCGAGTTCTAAGGTTTGAATTAAACGAACGGAAGACATACCATCTTCACGACGAAGTCTGTGAATGTGTAATTCACCTTCACAGATGTGAGCAATATCATCATCTTCTAAGTATAAGACACGCTTGGTATGTTCAATGACAGCAGATGGGTCAGAAGCAAGGAAGAATTCAATTGGTTGTGGCATACCATCTTCACTTAAGAAAGCTCTAGATTGAGATCTGTGCATCTTTGGAACGTCACTAGCAGACATCTTGCTTTCGGAATCTGGGATAGCTTCACCATTACCGAATTCAACATCGACAAAGTCGACCTTTAACTTCTTTTCGGTCTTGACACCAATAAGAAGTGGAGAACCACGTCTGGCAGCAACCATTTCATTTGGGAAGTGGGTACTCTTAACAATAACAGCGAAAGCACCTTCTAATTCCTTAACAACAGCCTTAACTAAGTTAGTGAAGGTAAGTTGCTTGTTAGATTTTTGAGAATCGTAAATGTACTTGGTTAACTTGGCAATACATTCAGTATCAGTATCAGATTCGAATTGGTAACCCTTCTTTTCAAGAACGGTCTTGATTTCCTTGAAGTTGGTAATAATACCGTTGTGGACAACAAGGAATTCGTTGTTTGGGTCAGAACGTTGTGGGTGACTGTTTCTTTGGGATGGTTGACCGTGAGTAGCCCAACGAGTGTGAGCCATACCGGTGTGAGATAAGAAAGTCTTGCTAACATCAAGCTTGGTATCTTCCTTAATAAGTTGTTCTAAGGCCTTAACCTTACCAACTTGTCTGTAAATTAAAATATCATTGTTATCACCATCAATAGCTAAACCTGTTTTTCCATAATAATTTTTTAAAATACCTTATTAGCTATTTTTTTTTTAAATTTATATATATATATATTTTCAAAGATTTATATTTACCAGAAGAATCGTAACCACGGTATTCAAGACGCTTTAAACCGTTAGTTAAAGTATCAATAATGTAACCTCTGTCCTTTTCAACAAGGTAGTTTAAGTAAGCAAAAATTCCGCACATTTTTATAAAATATTATATACTATATGAAAAAAAAAGTTAGATTATTATTATTATTATTTTATTATTCAATAAATAGGAAATCAGTAATATTTCACAAAATTTTAAATTAATTAATTGTTTTTTATAATAATTTACTCTTTTGATATTTTATTATTATTATTATTATTATTATTATTATTATTTTATAAAATATACTACAATTTTAAAATTGACACTCGTTTACTTTTTTTCTATAAATTATAAAAATTATTATCTTTTAAAAACAAATCTCTTCATCTAAAAATATTATAATATACTTTTAGGATAAATAATATTGATCATTTATCAAAAAGATTTATTATCCATCACAATAATTTCTTTATTTTACTATTATATCTTAAACATTTTGTATTATTAGTTCACAATATTATTAACCAATTTTTTTCTTTTTTTTTTTTAATCTTTTTTTCTTTTATTAACTTTTGGAAGTTTTCTATTATTATTTATTTGTATTATATAATATCTTTTAAAAAAACAGAAAAAGAAAACCAAAATAAGCGACATTTTCTTTTGTTTATTCGGTTTTTTTTAAAAATTTACTTTTCGATAATAATTAACAATACTTTTATAAACAAAATAATAACAAAATATATTCACTGTTTTCCCTATTTTTTTTTAAAGTTTTCTCTTTTTTTCAAAAATAAATTACCTTGAATATACAGATTTAAAAGAAAACTTTTGTTATAGTGTAATGCGATAAAGGTAAAAAAAAAAAAAAAAAAAAAGAATTATATATAAAAAAATTTTTTTTAATTTTATATTATTTTTTTATTATTATTATTATTATTATTGATTAAAATTTATTAATAAGATTTATTAATAATAAATAATAAATAAATAATATTATAATTCTAATTAATATGATTTATTATTTATCATTATTATTTATTATTATTTATTATTATTTATTATTTATTTATTATTATTTATTATTATTTATTTATTCAATTGAATTATATTATAATAATATAGTTTGAATGAATTCTATTTATATATAATAATATAGAATTTATAATTATAATTTTCAATTTAAATTTTATATCAAAATTATGGATAATAATATTAATACTATATATTAAAATATAATTGAATATATAATTCTATTCAATAACAATATAAAAAAGATTTAATCTATTTAAAAAAAATTAATGATCCATTTTAAGATACTTTTAAAATAATTATAATAATTTTAATTTAAAAGAAAAAAAAAACCACACTATGGAAAGAGTGGACAAGCATAGTTTATTTCTATAAATAATGGTAAAAATAGTAATGAAAAGAGGAAAAGGAGAAAGAGTAAAAATGGTAGTAGAAATCAGTAGTAGTAATAGAAAAAAGTGGATCAGAAAATGTATTCTAAAACCATGTTCATTCTTTGTCAAAAGAAATGAATGAACATGACTTAATACTAGAAAAAAGAAATTTTTTTTTTTTTTTTTTTTTTTGAATTATTAAAGTAGAATTCTTTCCTATAACGTTTTTACAATAATAAACTTTTTTTTTGTAAGCATACACATACACACAACATATTAATAAAAAATTGAAAATATATAAATAGAATAATATATAAATTTAAAATGTTAAAGGTTATTACAGTTGTATGTTATAGTAGTTAAAGTATTATTACAATAGAATAATTTAATATTTAATGTTAATAAAGTAGTAAATGATTTAGCTTAATAATTAAAAATATAAAAGTCTAAATACTCTATATAAAAGAATCGTTATAACTCAACAAAATAAATATTTATTAAATTATTGACAAGATAAAGGATACATTGTTTTTTTTTAATACTATTGATATATCACGCTGCAGCTCCAATTTTTTTTTTTTACTTACTATAAAAGGATTATTAATTTAATTTTTAAAAAAAAAAACTAGTTATATAATATTAAAATACATTTTTATGGTTTATAATTATCTTATACTATATATTTATACTATTAAAACTAAATATAATTTATTTTTTAATAATGAAAAAAAAAAAAAGAAATCTTAATTACTAATATAAATATTGAATATTAAAAAATATAAAGTTTTATAAACTTTTAGAATAAATAAAACTTTACAAAAAGAAATCTTTTATTATTTACAGAAAAATAAAAAGTATTTTATAAAGTTTTTCACAATATAAATGGAAATAAGACTATAATTATACTTTTTAATTTATATATAATTGTTTATTATATTAAATAGTCAATAATTTTTAAAAATTCTATAGTGTAAAAATAAAAAAAAAAAAAAAAACTATTGGCATTTACTGCTTTTGATTTTTTGCTTTTCGTTTTTCTATTAAAATTAACAAAATTCAATTTTACAAATATAGTTAAAATTAAAAATAAACATAAACATAAATAAAGAAAAAAAAATATTTTTTTATTAAAAATGTATGTAAAATAAAAAAATAAAAAATGATGTTTCATTTTATTTTAAATAAACTTTTAGTTTTTTATTATTATTATTATTATTATTCTATATTTTAAATGGATTAAAAGTATAAAAGTATATATTATAAAAAGAAAAAGTATTTAAATATTTATAATCTTTTAATATTATATCATACAGTTCTGTAATTCTTTCATACATTTTTTTTTTTTTGTATGAATTATTCAAACTTTATTTGGTGAAAACTATTAAAATTTTTGTACATTTTTAGTACACTTTTTTTTTAACTTTTCAATAGTTTTATTATTCAAATTGAAAACTTTTTTAAATTTGAGCCAATCTTATTACCAGATAAATTTCATTTGCTGACCATTATTTCTATCACAGCAAATTAACATTCTTTATAAACTTTTAGAATAAAATCGTATTGGTAATCTAATTTTTAGTAAATTAAAAAAAAAAAAAAAAGCGGCTTATTTATTTGTAATGTTATTTCCTATTAAGAATATACAATAAAATCTATAATAATAATTATTTCTATAGAAAACCTCTTTATATTGTATAATTCATATGTTTATATTTAGAAAGAATTAAAAAAAAAAAGCATTACATTTTATATTTTTCATTTTCATACAGATTAATAGAGTTGTGAAAAAAAAAACTTAAAAGTACTTTTTACAACATTTTTATTATTGGGTTACTTTTTTTTTTTTGTTATGGAATGGCAATGACAAAAAATAAATTTATATTAATGGTGGAGAATACATATTTAATATATATTAATATTTAAATTAATATATAATAAATTATAATTATTTTATATATTAACTTATGGAATATTGATAGGTAAATAAAGGAGACATAAACTTTGACTTTATAAAACTAAAAGAGAATACTATAAAAAAAAAAAAACTTTTATATATGGTTATATGGTATGAAAAATGAAAATAGAATAAAAAGAAAAAGATATCTTTTTTTTTTTTTTTTGGTGTTGGAAAGTCCTTTTTTAAGATTTATTTCAAAGAAAAGATTTTCATTCATGAAAAAATAAAAAAGGATTTGGAAAAGGGAGAAATTGAATAAAATGAAAAAAAAAAAACAATTTTAAATTTTCTAGCCTTTTTTTAATATAAATAAAAGATTTGCCATGTTCTAACTATAATTAAACGTTAATATTATGGTTGAAACGTAATAAAATAAAGAATTATTTGGTTTGTTCTTCTTTAAAAGAATAATATTAGTAAGAATAATATGAAAATTTTTTATTTAAAAAAAACTTCTAGTAAATATCAATATCATATTACATATACCAATATTTCTTTTATTCATACTATGCTATTCATGAAAAACTAACCATAATAACAAACAACATTATCTAATAATAACTAACAATAATAACAAACAATAAATCATTATTATTATTAGTAGTAGTAGTAGTAGGTATTATTTATAAATATGTAAATGATTTTTATGTAAAATTCAGTAATTAAAATTTTTATATATTTAGCTTCATTGTGATTGGTTAAAGAAGTTTACTTACTACATTAAAATCATCAAATTGTACATAAAAAAACCTTAAATTTTTTTGTAGGATTAGGGATTTTCGATGATGGATAAATATCATTATTATTATTCCTTCTTTTTTTCATAGAATTAGTCTTTCTACCTAACTCTTTTTTTTATCTATATTATGATTAAAGTAATGCTATTTATAAAAAAAATAGTTTTAAATGTATTTATATATATCATGAAATTAATTTCTATATTTCATTATTTCATTACATAGTATTAACAAAGATTGAAACAAAAATAATATTTTAATAATAAAAAAAATTGTGGTTATCAATGTATTTCTAAAAAGATGAAAAAAAGAAAAGACATAATTAATTCGTTATAATAAAAGTAAACACTAATAATAATAATAATAATAATAATAATAATAATAATAATAATAATAATAATAATAATAATAATAATAATAATAATAATAATAATAATAATAATAATAATAATAATAATAATAATAATAATAATAAAATCACCCAAAAATAGTAAACTAAAACTATGTTCTTTTCTATTATTACTGATGTAATTTACATATAATTATTGTAATTAGAATAATGGAATATTCTATTATTCTTTAATCATTTTCTCAAAAAATATTATTGTGATCTTCTTCCTAGCATTTTTACTATAATATCATTATCTGTCCTATTACTTATAAAGTATAATTAATGTATATAACCACTTTAATAGATATATATTTGTAGTTCATAAAGTAAAAAAAAAAAAAAAATTAAAGAATGTATATATATTGTTCTATAATTAATAGTATAATTTTAATTCCAATTTTATTATTGTTCATTTTCACTACTATAATCTATTTAATAAATATAAAAATTTTACTCTTTAAAATTACAATTTTTTTTTTTTTTTTTTAGTGATAATATACAAGATTTTTTTGTTTTAAGGTTTTAGTTTTATTACTTTTAATAAAAGTTTTTGCTTTTTTTTTTTTTAAAAAAATTATGTAAAATTAAAAAAAGTTCTCTCTTTTCCTTTCTTCTTTTTCAATAGGTAGAGTTTAATTTTTAAGAGTATTTATTTCAATGGGGGGGGATGAAGAGGAGGAATATATATATATGAATATTCAACAATTTCTTCTTAGAAAAAATTAATAGAATAGAAATAATTATAGTCTTCTTCATTGTTAAATCAATTTTAAAAGTAAAAAAAAAAAGAGGTAAAAATATCCTTTCAATCGTTTAAAAAGGTATAATGCACATAATGATTTTTTTTTTTTCTATTTATTTTATTAAATTGATATTTAATTTTAATAGGTTAAAGAAAATAAGGAAAAAAAAACTGATGAAATATAATAATAATAATATATATATATATAAAAAAGTATATTTTTATGAAATAAAGATTTTTTTTTTTTTTTTTTAAATTTTTATAAATGGTTTTTAAAAATAGTATTAATAGAGTATATATTATATATAATCATCATCATCATAATAAAAAAAAAAAAAGATTTAGGAATTTGATAATAATATTAAAAGAGGGAAAAATAATTTTTTTTTCTTCTTTTCTTTATCATTACCATTATCTTTATCATCTTTTTATGATATTGTAGGATTGAAAAATAATGATCATCATTACACTTTTTTTTTTTTTTTACTTAAGCCATACCCATACCAGTAACTTCACGAAGAACAACAGGAACACTATAGAGTGATTTAGATATATATATAAAAGAATATTAGAAATTATCCTTCCTTTCTATAGAGTATTGTGAAAAAAAAAAAAAAAAATAGGAAAAATAGCTTATAGAGATGGTATTTTTTTTTTCTTACCTTGTAGAAGGAATCATACCCATTTCAGTAATAACCATAGTAATGTATTTTGATGGGGTAACATCATAATGTAAATTCAAAAGTTTTAATTGTGGAATATCACGCCAGTCTGATAATATTTCATCAGAGGATTGTTCTTTTGGAACTCTGGAAGCAATAAATGGTGGTTGTGTTAATGGATTAACAATTTTATTATTAATTAATTCATCTGGATCACCAATTTCATTCCAAACAAAGGAATCTAAACGAACACTTTCACTAAACTTGTAGGTTTCACAACAAACCATAACTGGAATCTTAAAGTCATAGGCCATCATATTAATAACAGCAGTACCAACACGTGACATAATGGCACCATTAGATAAGAGAGAACTAGCACCAATAATGACTTTAGTAACCTATAGATTTATTATTATTCATTTATTATAAATTAATGATAAAAGTACTGATGGTCTTGTACTACCTTTAAATTATTCCTTTCTTTTATATATATGCATTAATGATTCAAATAGTAAAACTTACAGAGTGTAACATGAAACTTAAACCATTTAATAAAATGTAGGTACACTTAATACCAGCATCAACTAATTTCTTAAGCATAAGCTTACCTAAAATAATAATTATTATCATATATTTATAATTTAATTAGAATAGGTGAATGTGGCTTTAATTAAATTTTCATTTTCTCAATGTAATATAAAATAATAATATTATAGAACAGGGTGTGGTGATAGTGTTCTATTAATTTTTTAAGGATGAATAGAAATATACCTTCATATCTTGGCTTAGAATCAACAACAACAACAGAAAAGTTGATCTTTTGCTTTTGATGAGCTTCTAATAATAAATCACTAACAATAGTAGAGCTAGATTTTAAGGTTTATTAAAAAAAAAAAAAAAGAATTAACGTTTATTTTATTTCAAATTGAATGATTTTATTATGAAAAAAAAAAAAAATTAAAATCTTACTATGAATAGGTAAGAATAACATCATTTTCTTTTATCTTCTTTAAACCATTAGTAATAATAATCTTATCAGCAAGGTAAATACGATCTCTTATAAAGTTGTCAATAAGTTCACATAATAAACTCTTGGCCTAAAATAAAAAAAAAAAAAAGAAGGGAAAATAGGAAAGGATGGTTTAAATAATTATATCTACTACTATTACTATTTATTAAATATGATAAAACTTACATCTTCATCTGGTAAATCAATAGATAATTTAGAAATTTCAGTTTTAACGTATCTGATAGCAGTCTTCATACTACCACAGAGGGTACGACAGTTTGAAAGAAATTCAACTTGCTTACTAATGTGTGAAGTTAAATGTCTAGATAATGAAGTACCAGTTGGAGTTTTGTAATCAGAAATAACCTTTAAAAAAAAATAATAAAAATTATTTGAATTGATGTTACTTGATGTTATTAAATAATTTCTATTTTTTTAACAGATTATATTTCGATAAAATCATAAAAAAATTTTAAAGGTATTATTATATTAACTGAATGTTTATATATATATATATACCTTCTTAAAGGCATTTAACATAGCAATACATCTAGCATTACCACCATCAATAATAAATTCAGAAAATTGAAGACCTAAAATTAAGACAGCTGGGTGAATAAAACCTTGAGCCTTTAATTCAGCTACTATATCATTTTCTTTTTCATATTGAGTTAAATGAGCAAAAAGAGCAACTGGCTTTTGAGCTGGAGTTCTATTGATAGTTTTGTTTTTTTCAGCCTTGTTTCTCTTCTTTGGATCATCATATCTCATTTGAGCTGGAACTGGTTTGACTTGATTGACACTTTCTTGAGATGCATTATTATTGTTTTGTTTTTTAGAAGCATTTTTATTACCACCAGCAGCAGCTTTAGCGGCAGCCTTTGCTGCTCTTTGCTTTTCCTTTTTAATAATAAAAGAAAATATAATGAAATAATTAATAATAGTGATAATATTTAATTGAGAAGAAAAGAAATATTTTGTTTATATGAATAAAAAAAAAAGTTATATGTAATTTTTGGAATATCGTATAATATTTTATAATTAAAAAAAAAAAGATATTGTTTTATAATTAAAATGAAAGAACTATTATTTTTCGAAAAAAAAATAAATTTAATAATTATTTTGGTAAATCAAGACATTGGTTATTTAATTAATTTATATTTGTTCTTTTCTTAAATGAAATAATTAATCATTGCTTAATTAAAAAAAAAAGTTTATAATATTGAAAGAAAAAAAATTACTTGTAAAGCTCTTCTTTCAGCTCTAGTCATTTGTTTTTGTGATTTTTTTTCTGGATTTAAATTTGGTTTTTGTTGTTGTTGTTGCTTTTGTTGTTGCTTAGTGTTTTGTTCTTTTTGTGGATTGGCATTTTCTTTAGCTTCATTATTTTCTGGTTGTTTGGTATTTGGACTTTTTATTCTGTTTATCATTGGATTGCTGTCACTGTTAAACATACGTTCTTCAAATGAAGCACTTAATGAATCATATCCATAATCTTGCTTTTTGTATTTAATATTTAAACCATTTTCTTCTTCATTTCCTGTTTCTTCAGTTGGTTCAAAACCAACAGTCTTTTTAATTGGTGTTAAATTATTACTCATATTAAATATTTCCTTAATGTAATATAAATATTTATATAATTAGTGAAAAGATGAAAAAAAAACTAAATATTTTTTTATTATTAATATTATTATTTTAGATAAAAGTCAAGATTGATTATTTAAATATTTACTGTGAATATAATTTGAAATTTTGATTTTATAATGTCAATTTTCGGATTTTCATAATAATTATAATTAGTACGAGTTTTAACATTTTAATATAGTGATAGTATCGAACATGGATATATTTATAAATTGGAAATTGAATGTTTTTTTAAAGTTAAGGATTATTCATTTTTATTAAAAAAAAAAAAAAATAGAATGAGATTTAATTTGAAAGAAGAAGAAAAAAAAAAAAAAGTTAGTTACTAATTAATTTATAAATTATATAAAATGAAACATTTTAATTTCAAATATAAATGATTTTTGTTTCGTTTTTGTTATTTTTTTTTTTAAAAAAAAAAAATAAAGTCAAGATTCCTCATTAATTTATTATTTTTAAAATCCTTTTTTTTTTTAATAAATTTAATTTTCTGAATAGATGTAAAATGGAATGTTAACGATATTTTTTTTCTTTTCAAAATTTTATGAAAAAACAGGAACAAGTATTAAATACAATTTTAATATTTTAAAACTTGAATGATATATCTATTGAATAGTATAGAGTATAATACTGATTGTTTTTTAATATTAATAGAGCTTTATTTCCTTACTTAATATTACCTTTTTTTTCTTTTTACAAAGTTTAATATAAATATAAATATTTGTAAAAAAAAAAAAAAAAAAAAATTCTGTAAAATTGATATTTTTTTTTTAAATTATACATATTTTTTTTATTAAATTTAATCAAAATTTATTGATGTGATCACATGATTTTCTTGCATATAAAAAAATTTAATCTATAAAAATTAAAAAAAAAAGGAAAAAGGAATGGTTTATACTTGATAGAATAAAAATGCTTACAAATTGCAAAAAGAAAAAGAAAATATTAAATATGTAAACTATTGAAAATTAAAAGTGGAAAAAAAACTTAAATAATTTTTTGTTTTCATATTTAAAAGAAAAAATTAAAAATTCATTTATATATAAATTAAGTTGGTTTTTGATAATTTGTAGCTTCAACGGTTCCAACTTTTAATAATTCACCAGGATTAAACATTAAATCAACAATCATTTCACCTTCATCTCTATGATTTTCAGTTAATTCATCATCTATTAATTCTAATGTATTCCAAGCACGATTATAACCACTTCTATGTAATGTACAACGAATCATTGGTGTCATATTTAAAAAGTCCATTAATACTTTGAAAAGTAAGGCTCTATGATAAAATATACCAGCAGAAATTTCACCAATTGGAATAATATTACTATTTAAATTCATTTTCTTTTCTGTAATTGAGAATTTATAGGCAAAGTCTCCTAATTTTTCTGGATTAATTTGTCCACCCATGGCATCACAAACAGCATTAGCAACTGCTCTGATTTTTTCTTCAATAACCGAAACAGAAAATGAATCTTTATCTCTATTATATTCTTTATTCATAATTTCTTTAAATTTAATTTGTAAGGTTTCTACCATATCCCTCAAATTAGAATCATTTTCAATATCAATTAAAAGAATTTCTCTTTTCTTATCAATAGTAATTTCACTTAATTCTTTTAGGGTTGGGAACACATCATTTAATCCTATTCTTGAACCAGCATATCCTAAATCATAAAAACCATTGGAAATAATATCTTCATGAGATAATGAATTATTTAACCAATATTTTGCTGGTAAATCTTTTTTTTTAAATGAAATAAAAAAAAAGAAGGGATTAAAAAAAAAAAAAGTTAAAAAAATGAATGTCCATAGGAATATAATATATTTAAATATATATATATATAAATTACGTACGATGCTTTAATATTTTTCCCAAGGCGTCATCAGCAAAACTAGAAATTGATATGGATTGAGTAAGTTTTAATAAGGCCTCAATTACTCCCATGTGGCATGCCTCTAAAACAATACTTTTGTGAACAGCAGCACTAGATAATGTCCAAGAAGTATTTCTACAAACATCATTATCTGTTGATCCTAAAAGTTCAATAATCTTTTTTATACCTTGAATTTTATTTAATATTTGACGACCCATACCTTTTTTTTTTAAAAAAAAAAAAAAAAAAAGAATTTTATTATTGATAATTGAATTCGTTAGTATAAATACATTTAATTCAAAGCTTTATATTAATAATCAAGAATATTATTATTAAATTAAAAAAAAATAAAACAAATATATACTATCTTGCATGCATCTTGATAATGCTAAAACAGCAACACTTTGAACTGATGGATCTTCATTACTTAAAATATCAACTAATCTTTCTACCATTCCATTAGCAATTAATTCTTCTCTATTATTCGCTATGTGTAATTTTAAATTTCAAATATATTCAATTTAAGTATTAGTAAAATATATATATATATATATATATATGAATAATTATAACACTTTTATATAATATTTAATTGAACTGGCATTTATATTTACAATCTCTAGCAAATATATCTAAGCAGTTACATGCATTTATTAAAACTTGATTATCTTGAGAAAGAAGTAAATTTAATGTTGGTATAGTAGCCTTTAATTGCTTCATATTTGCTCTTAATTTAACTATATATTTTTATTTTTTATTTTTATCATTAGAAATCTTGATAAAAAAAATAATAAAATTTATTTAGTTTAATAACATTACTATTTTCAGAGAATGAAGCTAAGGCTATAAGACATTGACAAACAACTTCATTATTCTCATTTTCAAGTTGTTTAATTAATTTTTCAACAGCTCCTGCTTTATATAATTCGGTTTGGAATAATTCTTTATAGTTTTTAAATATGTAAAAAAAAATATTAAATACATATAATTTAAATATATACATTACATATTATCTTTATCTAATTTATTAAAAGTATTAATTAATAAAAATATAAATATACCTTGTTTAGCTAATTTTGCAATAGCCATTGCTGTTGTTATAACAATATCATTATCTGGATTTGATAAATCATTGGCAAGGATTGGAATAGCACCTTCATCTCTTATGAAGCTATGATTGTGTTCTTTCAAAATTAACAAAATACATAAATATTAATTAATAATGATAACTATTATTATTATTATTACTATAGGGTTAATTTTTGTAATAACTACCTATTCTTGCAATTTTTGATAATGCAAGAGAGGCAAATCTTTTTAGTACAACATCTTCTGAGGATAAGAACTTTACAATTATTGTAAGACCACCCATATTTGAAATATTATAATTTGTTTCATCTTTATATTTGAATTAAAAAATGTTATTAAAATTTCGAAACCTTAATTATATTGACAAAAAAAAAAGTTTTAATCTTATTATTGCTTACTATCTTCCAAGCATATTGCAATACATTCAATAGTTAATGGATATAATTCTACACTTTCTTTAAATAAAAGATCAATTATTTTTTTTACACCATTATGTTTTCTAATTTCAATTCTATTACTGACTATAATTCATATATATATATATAATGTTCATATATTATATAGTAAATAAAGTTAATAACAATTTGAATATTCAAAATTAATATAATAAAAGATCAAACTTTTGTATATGTAAAAAAAAAAAAAACTTACAATCTTCGGCACATTTTGTGATACATGTTATTACATTTTCAAGAATTTCTGGATACTCTGTATTTAATAATTCTATTAATAATGGGATTCCACCAACTAATCTTATTTCTGTTCTACAACCAACTAGATTTAATTTAATAAAGATATTATTATTAATGAATAAATCATTAGTAACTATAATAAATTTATTATTCTTTTTTTTTATAATAATTAAATAAATTTTATGTATTTTTTATAGTAATAAAATAAAGAATATTTATTTACTATCTTCAAGAAGTAATGAAATGGCATAAGTAACATTTTTTTTAATATCTGGATCTTGAACTTCAAGTAATGGAACAAGAAGCTTTATACCTCCGGATTTCCTTATCTCAGCTTTCCAAGAAACTATATATTATTTTTTCAATTGATATATATATATATACATTTATATATATATATTTAATATAAATTATTATATTTCTCAAAAAATAATAGGAAAATTATTGTAATATCATATAATAATAATGAGTATGATGATAATTACAATCTCTTGCTAAATTTGCAATTGTGTATGCTGCTTCTTCAATGATTTCAACTTGTTCATCTTTTTTCTTTAACACATTTAATAATAATTCGAGGAATTGATGATCTCTCATTTTTTCATGTGGTTCATCTTTAATTTTTTTTAATTCATCAAGAAAAGTAAAGTTATTACAAACTATGTTTTATATATTTAGAATTTTACTGATTTCCTTACCTAATTCAGTAGTTATAGATAAACATGTAAATGCATTCTTTTTTATATTAGGATCAGTAGAATTAACCAAAGTACATAAATGGTCAAGAATATTATAATCTAATAAAGTTAGTCTTTCCTGTGGAGCTATAATACATTTCGTTTTGTTTTATTATAATATTAATTAATATATCTTCTTTTGAGATGCTAAAAATAATTTTTTTTAAAAAATTTTAATTTAATAAAAAAAAAATACATACAAATTTCGGCAAATTTTGTTAAATATTCTAAAGCCATACTACATACTGCTGTATCATTTGAATCTAAAAGGGATATTAAAGTTTCAGCATCACAAATAGGAATATTTACTGCTTTAAATTTCATAGTCTACACCATTATTATATTTAATACAATTTTTTTTTAAATTATTTATTATTATAAAAAATTCATATAAGAATTCATGATTTTGAAAAGTTTATTAATTAAAATTGACCGAAACACATAATATTAAATTAATTATTATTATCAAAATTCATAAATATATTATTTTATAATTAATAAATATTACCTCTTCATCGACTTCTAAAACAAATGGTTGTGGTTGCTTGCTATTTTTATCTGCAGGTGCAGATGCATTTTGATTTGATGATATTGCCATATTGATCTATCTATAACAATAAATAATTTTCCTACTATATATTACCATAAATTTAAAAAAAATATATTGGAAAAATATACATATTTTTTATTTAATAAGGAAAACTTTTTAAACTCTAAACTAATTAATATTTATAATATATATTCACCAACGTACCAGAGTATTATTGAAAAATCGTGAAATAAATTATTGAAATCTTTAACTCTTCAAAATAAAAAAAATAAAATAAAATAAAATAAAACAATAAAAATAAAATACAAAAACTAATAAAAAAAAAGAAAGAAAATAAAAAGAAAAAGTAAAAAAAAAAAAAACTTTTTAAACTTAAATTTTAAAATTATACTTTTTAAAATAACACGTGTTTTCATAAAAAATGTAAATGATGAATAAAAATGAGGTATTATAAATCTTCCACAATTTTGATTTTATTGATTTTTATTAATTATTATTTTTTTAAAGATAGTTTAATTAGTTAGTCATTGGATTTACCATATTGCTACAGATATATTAAAATGTTTTTCAATATCAAAAAAAAAAAAAAGTTTCGTCAATAAAATAATAATATTATTATTATATTTTATATGATAGAATGGTAAAATAAATTTTGATACTTACAATAATTATTGCTTTGTCATTTAAGATATAACCATGTACTTCCTTTAATAATAATGTTGCCATTTCTACTGTTGGCAATTTTACAAAAGCTTGCCCTTTCATTCTTCCTGATACCATAAGACGAATATTTAGTTTTTCACTCATTTCTTCATCCCTCAAATAACGACCAAAAATATGCTCTAAATCCTTCTCTTTTGTTAATTTTACATTTATATTTTTTAAAAATAATGTTCGACTGAAAATGAAGCATTCATGTATTTTTAAATATCATTGATAAAATTATCATTTTTTTTTTTATTTTAATTAAAAAAAATTATGACTATTAAAAATAGTTAATATTTATACAATTTATACCTTGGAACCCCTTCCTTGTAATTACGATATGCTGGTAATTTTTCCATTTCTTCTTGTGATATTTTCATTTTGTTTAGTTCATCTAACGATATGCAATGTTCATTTGGTTCATAATTAACAATATCATTATTTGTTAATATTGGAGGATTAGAGGGAATATCATTGTTTGTTAATATTAGAGGTTTAGAAGGAATTTCATTACGATCAACAATTTCATTTTTATTTTTTTCTGTTAATTTATTATCCAAATTAATTTTTATTTGTATTTCATTTTGATTAGTCTTAAATTAATAAAATGTTATATAAAAGTATTATTGAAACAACATATAAGATTTGTTAATATTAAAACCATAGCATATATTTATTAATATTGTAAATTTCTATTTTTATATGTAGTTCTTTATTTGTTTACCATTATTTTAGGTTTTTTATTAATGTGAGATGTAGTTGTTATCTGATCATTTAAAACAATATTTCCTTTTTTTAGAAATTCGATTTTTTTATCATCATCGGATTCAAGTTCTGACTCATCACTTGACAATAAGGTTTCTCTTTTTTTCCTTTTTTTTAATTCTTCTGTTTTATTTTTATAAAAGTAATTATAGAGCTTATGTATAATATAATATGATTACTACATTACATTCATGTCTTATTAAATGGCCTGACTTATAATATAATAATAATAGCATACCATTGGTGTCATATTTGTTGCTTCTCCAAATGGTGGAGGAAGGTTCATTTTATTCATTAAATGAATGACTTGAATATACAGTTTTGGCACCGCTACAATAGCATTCATAATATTTATAATAATATCTGGATTAGGTGGAGGATATTGATACTTGAGAGTTGGCATTGATGGATAATCAATTCTAAATTAATTTTAAATTAGTAATGAATTTAATAAATTCCATTAAAATTTACTTTTATAAAACTAATTTATCTTTTATGATTATCAAATAAGTATATACCCTAATTCGGGAGCGATAGAACTTGGTGTTTCATTTTGTTCTATTACTTTGTAATTGGGTATTTCATTGAAATTGTTATTCGAATTATTCAATATTAAATTATTTTCTGAAGTTGGAATTTTACCAAAAAATATTGACTGATTCCTATTTTTAATAATTTATTTTATAGTTAAAATGGTTTTAATTATATATTAATAAAAGTATAAATATTGAAATGTAAATTTATATACATTATAAGGGAAAGGGAAAAGAAGAAGAAAAATTACTTGTTAATCTTTTCTTGATCTGGAATTGCAAATTCCACAGATAAATATTTATTTGGTTCAAATGATAGTTGTTGAATTCTTACACTTGCTAATGAAGCTAATTCTCTATTTGGAAAATTTACGTAAGCATATCCATTCTATGATAAAAATAAAATAAAATAAAATAAATTGTTTAATTATTAAATAAAAAAAGGTTAACCTTAATAACACATTGATAATTATAATTTTAAATAATATTTTTATTTTATTTTTTTTTTTTCAAGTAATTTAATAATATTTTCTTTTCTTTATTAATATTGTCTTTAACAATCTTCTATTTCTAAACTAGAAATTTAAATTCTGAAATTCAATTTTTAAAAAAGTATACTCAATTATCTTGTCTGACATTGATTTTATTTCAAAATGTGATTAAAAATTATATTTTCCTTATAAATTAATAATAAGGAAATAAGGAAATAAAAAAAATAAAGAGAGAGAGAGAGAGAGAGAGAAAGAGAAAAAGAAAAAGAATGCTTACATATTGGGTGGAATTATAAAATGTTCTTATATCTATTATAAATTGAATATGTTAAATAATTATAAAAAACAATAAAATAATTATATGAAATTACCAACTCCACTAAATTGTTTAAATAGTTCCTCTGTTTTTTTTTTGTCTTTTAAAATGAAATTTGGTATATTTTTAACTTTTAATGTTGTTGTATTTAAATCCATTTTATTAAATTTATTTTGTATATGTGTGTATTATCTTTAAAAATACAATAATATGAACCCAAAAAAAATAAATTTTAAATAATAATTTATTTTAATACATTTATTATTATTATATATTGTATATTGTATTGTATATAATATACAATATATAAGATTTATTTTTTGTATTTTTATTATTTCTTCTTTATAAAATAAAAATTATTAATAGTAATTTAAAAATTTAAAATAGAAAATAATGTTACAAAATCATAATTAATAAATGTTTAATTTACCAATATAACACTTTACTGTATTTTTTTTAAGTAAGTTTATTATCTATGCTTATAAAATTATGGAAACGGTATATTTAATATTAAATTTCTATTATATACTAAATCAAAATGTGTTTTTTTTATCCACAATCAAGAATTTAAATATAATCAATGGATAGAAACGAAAAATTAGAAAAGGCTCGGAAGAAATTACAGAGATATCAAAGAAAAAGAATTAATAGTGAACTTCATTCAAATATATCTATTATATCTGAAGATGATGCAAAAAGGTAAAATTAAAATATTTAAATTTAATGATTATATATAAAGTTATTAAAAAAAATAATAAATTTCTAAAACAGTCAAGTCAATTCAACAATAAATTCTCCATTAATTTCTCCTCGATCCTTATCAAAACAAAATATTAAACAATATAACTCTAAGGAAGATGTAATATAAATTTATATATTAATTATTTATTATATTTATATATTTACTTTCATAATAATAATTAAAATTGGCTAACACAATCTTAATAATATATAAAATTTATTATTCATATATTTATATTCTTATTTATAAAAGAATTCTGGTAAGTGTATATTATTATCATAAAAACAGAAGCTTTTTTTATTAAACAATTTCAAATAATTTTCAATTATTTTAAACTTTATTCATTTAATTAAAATGAAAAATTTTTATTCAATAATGTAGGAAAAAATGCTGAGCAACAAATGATACAACTTTTAATTGAAGAAAAGTCAGATTTAATTACAGAAAGGGACAAACTTTTATATGAAATCGAACAATTAAAATGTAAAAATATTTAAATTAAAAGAATAATAACAATAATAATTATAAAAATTACACACCTTTTTAACAATAAATTAAATTATTTGTATATATATATATATATACTAGTTGAAAAAAAGAAGCAGGATGATAAAATAAATGAATATTTAGAACAAATCAAAAAAAACGAATTAGAAGAAGAAAAATTAAATAAATTAAATCAAGTATTTATTATTTTATTGCATTTTCCAAAAATTTAAGATAATAATTATTCATCAAAAAAAACTAAAATTATTTTTAACTACTAAATAATTAAAAAAGGAAATAACTGAAGAAAAAAAGGAATTGGATTCGTATATTAACCAAAATAAAGAATTATTAGATAAAATTAATTATCAGGTATAACAATACAAAAACGTTATGTATATAAAAAATATAAAAATATATATAATAATAATAATATACAATAAAAAATATTCTAAATTCAAATATTATAATTACAAATATTAGACTTCAATAATAACGGAATTAACAAATGAAAATAAATCATTATCTTCAAAGGCTTCAAAAGCAGAAGTTGATAGGGTTAGTAGTAATGAAAATTTGTCAAAACTAAGCAATGAAATAGAAGATAAAACAAAAAAATTAGAAGATGCTATGCTCGAAATATCAACAAATTTAAATACTATTGAACAATGGAAGGATAAATGGAATAAACTTGACCAAGAAAATCAGGAATTAAAGGAAGAAATTAAATCATTAGAAGAAAAAGATTATAGTGATTCCATTAATTCGTCTCTATTTATTCAAAGTTTATTAGAATATATACGCCAGGTTAAAAACGATAATGAATTATTAAGGCCGATATTAACTAATATATACGATGTCAATACACTAAATGATTCATTAGAGTTAATTAAACAATTAATTAGTATAATAAAAGATTTAGAAATCAAAATAAAAGAAAACGAAAGTGAATTAAATAAAAATCAAACGGATGTAGAAGAACAAAAGAAGGATCAAGAGGAATTTAACTTAATTAAATTAAAACTTGAAGAAAAGGAAAAGGAAATTGAAAGAATGGAAAAAATAATGTTTGATATGAACGAAAAATGCGAAAATTTAGAGGAATTATTAACTACTGAAAGAAATATAAGAGCAGAAAAAGAAGAAATTATTGAAGAACAAACCGAAACAATTGAAGAAATGAACGAAGATGCTCAGCAAATCAATAGTATGAGAATTAATTTATTTAAATATATAAAATTAATGGAAAATCTAGCTTCCTACTTGGTAAATTCCATTCTTAAAGATGACAATTCATTTGATCATGTAAGTATTCTTGAGCCATTTAAAACACTTCATAAAAATGATAACATTGGTAGATTAAATGAAGCTATATCTGAGATTAGTGATTCATTTAGCATTATATTATCAAGTCTTAAAGAATTTACAGAAATCAAAAAAATTGAAATGTTGAATAGCAACTCTCAAATTTCATTAAACAAAAATAATAGTAACACTAATTCAAATCAATCACTATCCGGTGGTATTAAAGAAAATAAGGTGATGGAAGAAAAACCAGTTATAAATAATGAGCAATCCATTCAGAATATAGAGGACAAAATTATTAGTCCAATGAAAGAATCAGAATTTTCAAATAATAATGAAAATGATAGTATTGAAAAATTGAAAGAAGCCAACATATTACTAAGAAACAAATTAGCTGATCAACAATTAGTAAGAGATAAACTTTTAGAAGAAATTGAAAATGTAAAACAAGAAGCAGTACAAAAATCAAGTGCTCTTAATTCCAATTACGAAAAAGCAATGAGTGATATCAAAAAAGAACAATTTAAAAATAATGAATATGTTACTCATATGGCTTCAATGCAAGAAGAACTTACAAGATTAATGAATGAAAATGATAATTTAAATAAACGTCAACAACAATTGGAATTAGATTTAGAAAAAATGATTGCTGATAATCTATTAATGAAAAATAATACTAAAAGTTTAAAGGCAGACAAGCAGCATCTAATGTCTAAACTTTCTCACGAATTACATATAAATGATTTGCTTTCGAGTGAAGTTGATAGTCTTCCAGATTATATACGTAGGTTTATTTTATATTTATATTTTTTAATAATCATCAAAATAATTATTATTTCCATAATATAATATAAATTTATTTATTTATTTATTTATTTATTTATTTATTTATTTATTTATTTATTTATTTATAATATAAAAAACTAAACAAATATAGTGTTATACCATAAGGAAAGAAAATCTTTAATTGAACAAAATAAAAAGTTAATCGAAAAAATAACTCTTTTAAAAGAAGGAAAACAAGTATCAACTGATGACATTAAAGAATTAACAACTGATACTAAAAACATGCCTGTTAACTTTATAAAGTTTGACAATGGTATTAAATCAGGAGACGAAGTTAACAACTCAAATAATAATATTGATCCTATCGATCAATTAAAAATAATAAATAATTCAAAAGCACCTACTGTTCTTAGTGAAAGAATTGAAAATTCAAAGTCTAATGAAATATTTGAAAACATTAATAATATTATAAATGAAAATGTATACGATTTTTCTTCATGTCGTTATTGTTCATCTAAATTAATTACTCTCTAATATAAGCATCAACTCGTAATATTACTTTTTCATAAAAAATATATAAATAAATATATAATATATAATATATAAAAATACATATATATTATATATTATTATATAAATACTTTAAAAACACAAATAATTTCAATTATCAAATGTAAATTTAAACATAATACTATTATATTTTTAAAGTATAAGAGTATATTTAAGTATATATAATAATAATAATAATAAATTAATCAATTCATAAATATTGTATATCATACTTTATAAAATTCAAATGATAAATAAATATTAAAAAAAAAAAAAAAAAAAAAAAAATATATAAAAAGCTAATAAATGATATAAATAATAATAATATCTTTTGATATTTTAAAATCAAAAAAAAAAAAGAAAAAAAATATAAAAAAGCAAGGAAGGAAATAAAAAAAATAATAATAATAATAATAATAATAAAGTAAAAATAAAATAAATAAAAAATATTTTATTATTATAATTATATATATTGTTAATTTGCGTTTAGTAATTATTATCATTACTTATTACTTATTTCTATCTATGTTTAACTAATAAGTTTTCTATTAATGTATTATTTGATATATAGTATAATTTTATTTTTTAAATAGAAAAGTTTTTTATTATTTTTATTTTTAATATAAGTTATTATATTTATTGTTTTTTAATCCATTTACTATTATTGGTATTTCTTTTAAATCCCTTTATTTTTTTTATTTTTGATGTAATATACATTAAATTATAGTTAAATTATAATGATTACTTATTTTAAATCATCAACTAAAACTAATGATAAAAAAATAACCTTTATATACAAATATTTTTAAAGCTATTTTCAAAAAAAAAAAAAAAAGATAAAAATTTTAAACTTTTAAAAAATTAACCTTTTACCAAATTCTTAATTTTTAATTAAATCACTTTATATTAATAATATATTAGATGTAACGTTTCACCATATATTAATTAAATAATATGTATATTAATTAATTTAATAATTTCAATTAAGGATTCTCCATTTACTACTTTTCTGTAATAATACTTTTGAATCATAATAAAAAGTACTATTTATACTATTTTTTTTTCTCTTTGTAATTCATGTTTTTTTTTTTTTTGTAAGAGTCTTCCTATTATAAAATAGTATATGTTTATTACTAAAGCCTTTTCATACTATTTAAAAAAGCTTTTTTTTTTTTTATTTTATTTATTCTCTCTTCTTTCAATAGATAAAAATTAAAAATTTAACATTTTAATTAAGTATTTATTTTTCTATTATTTTAATTTATTCTATAATATATTTATGTACATATAAAAAATATTAAAATTTAAAAAAGTTTGGTTAACTAGTTATTATAACACCATAGAAACTATCCATCATTTGAAATTTAAATGAATCTGGATTGAATAATATTACTTTTAAGAACTTAGAGATAACATTTTATCTATATATTTATTAAATAATATTTATATTTTTTTAAAAAAATTTGTTAAATTAAGTAAATATATATAATAATTGTAATATTATAAAACTATTTTTTTTATGTAATAAATACTATATTTATTTTGGAATTGCTGAAATTCAAAGGAAAAATAATTTATATAAAATAATATTCTAGTATTAATACTTTCTCTTTATATATATATATATACATATTTTCATATACATACATACATGCATATACATATACATATACATATATCTATCTATCTTATCAATACAAAACAATGCAACCAGAAAAAAAATAACATTTGAATTATGAAATGAATCCCTTCTTTTAATCACATATACAAATAAAAATAATACAATTGTCCATAATAAAATTATTATTATAAGCAATATACCAAATATTCAAAAGCTTATTGAAATTAAATACATTTTTTATTATTATTATCAATTGTTAAACTAAAAGTATAAATTAAAATTTTTAATGGATAAATAATCAATTTAAAATTTATTTATAATATAATAATATAAAAACGTAAATAATAGTAAACGCCATAATAAAAGAAAAAGATAATTATTATACGGTAATTACAAAAATTTGTATAAGGTATAATTATCGAAAAAAAAAAGATTTTATAATATAAAAAAATTATTTCAAAATGGAAGATTTCGATAATTTAATGGATGCAAAAGATAATGCTTTTTTAGCTCACCAAAAACTAAAAGAGGAAAAAGCAGCTGCTATCAGTAAACTTCAAGAAAAAATAAATATTGAAGAGAAAATTAAAGCAGGTGCAGAGTTAATGCTTCAGGTATCTGAAACATCGCAAAAAGGTGATACTATTGAAAGAAGCAAAGTTGAACAAAGAATTGAAGAAGCTAATAAAAAAATTAGTCAATTAAAGAAAAAAATTGAATTTTTCAAAAATTTACCAGATCACAAAGAAGGTTTTTAAATATAAATAAATATATATATTTAAAAAGTTTATAGCGTTCATTGATAATTGATATGTATTTTACAATATATTATAACTATTTATTCTTTAATAAATATTTGTCAATATTATTTTTGATATATTATTTATTTATATCATTTATTTCATAATAATTATAATTTTGCCATAAAATACGTGCAGTTTATAATAAGATAATAATTTATTATAAAATTATTGTTAAAGTTATAATTATTATGGAATTAAAGATGATAGTTATTGTATTATCAATGAAAAAAAAAAAACCTTTTAAAGTAAAAAATGTATTTTTCTAAAAAATATTCAATTAACCTTCTTTATTTTTTAAATACATATAGAAGAACAGCCACGAAGACCACGTAGAATTGACCACAAAGGTGTATATTTGTTTATGCAACTAAACTTTTTTTTTTTTTTTGAAAAAAAAAAAAAACTTAAAAGAATGAATTCTTATTAAATTCTATATTGTTATTATAATATATAATATATTTTTTAAAAGAAATTCAAGCACAGGTTGAAGAATGTTTAGCAGGTTTAGAAAATGAATTATTAGAACCATATCAACATTTGGATGTATTAAATAAATTAATAGGAATTTGTCGATTAGTTGGTGATATAAGAATATTTGTTCATATAAAGACACTATTAGATAGGTATGTTTAATGTCTAAATTAAAATAGAATTATAATTATTAGAATGAATTTAAATTCTAATTAAGAGTTATATAATAGCTTACGTTATACAGTTGTTTCAAAATCAAAAGAAGTTCGGGCTAATACATTTAGATTACTAAGATATCTAGTTTATGATAAAAATATAATATGTACAATGCTTGCTTATAATTATGATATGTATATAAACAGGTTAGTTATATTGTAATATAAAATTATAAAATTAATATAATTTAAAAATTTATTAACTTTCACAATTTAAATTAGAGCACTGGTAAGAGATAATAAATTTGAAATTGAAAGAATGCAAGCATTAAAATTAGTTCGTAGATTTATTGATACACCAAAAGGTGTAAAATTAATTCCACAAAGTATCGTATATGTTTTAATTTCAATTATTGAGCAAATGGAAGATAAAATGAGAGCATTATGCATGGAAACTCTTAACGAATTAGGTATATAAATATATTATATTTAATAATACTTTTTTTTTCTTTATTTTCAATAATTAGTAATATAATAATATATTTAATATCTAATATTAAAAGCTATAAGAAATGTAAAATTAGTTGCATCATGTGGAGGGATTAAAATAATATTTTCTGCAATGACAGAAGGTCCAATGTATTTAACGGAAATGAATATGTTGACTGTAATATATTTATTAGATACTGAAAAAACAAGAAATTATATTAAACCAGAAGTAGATTTAGAAATTATAATATCTGCTTTTAGTGATAGTTATTCTAAAGCCAATTACTCAGAAGAACAATTAAAGCTAAGTTCAAAAGCTATTTTAGCATTATTTAAATCATGGACAGGTAACTTTAATAAATATATTATTTCATATTATTATTTTTAATAATTAGATTAGTATTAATACTATTGATATTAATCGTTAACGTATATGTCATTTAGGAATGACCTATTTATGCTTCCAAGATAAACGAGCAATAAATATTATTATTGAAACATTAAGAATCAGTAAAAGTGATGCAAGAGTATGCTATATTTAATGTCATATTAGAATATATAAGCAAATAATTAAGGACTAATAAATTTACAATTATTCGTATTATTTTTATAATATTTTAATAATATAGAAAACATTACTTCAAATGATATTTGATCTATTTCAACTTAAAGTTCCAAAATGGTTTAATGACGTTATTAAATCAAAGAAAAAAAATAGTAATATTAATACATATATTATTGTAAAATTAGTTATTATTTCATTATTAATTTTTTTTTCATTTACTATAACTATAATATTTTATATATTTTTAGTTGATATAAATACACTTATTGCTAAAAAAAAGGAAGAAAAGGTTAACGAAGAGAAAAAATTATGTTTTATAAATCATTATCATGCTATATTATTATTAGTCTTTAAAGAATCTGGTTTATTTGAGGTATATATTTATTTTATTTTAATTACGGTTTTTGATTAAAATTAAATCAATAGAATAAATTATAAATATATTTGCTTTTAAATGGTTTTATAGGCATTATTGGAAGTGTCAAAGGATGAACAACCAGCAATTTCATATAAAGCAATAATATTGATTGATGAATTAATTTTATTATGTAACAAACTATTACCATTTAGACATACCCTTCAAGTTTATGTAATTTTATTATATTATAATACATATTTTATACAAGTAAAAGAATAAATAATAATAGGTAAATACAATGAACGTTGTTTTATTATATATATATTATATATATAGTCCCTTCCCACTTTATTTAAATATGCTACTAATTTTGAAGATGAGGTTTCAAGACATACTGCAACTGATACATTAGCATACTTTAATAATATGAAAATAAATAAGGCCAAATCAATAACGGCACAACAAATGGATGAAATAGACAAGTAAGAATAAATTTACTATATATATTATTTATTGATTTAAGTATATTTTAAATATCTTATTTATTTATTTATTTATTATTATTATTATTATTATTATTATTATTATTATTATTATTATTATTATTATATTATTATTATTATTATTATTATTATTATTATTATTATTATTATTATTATTTATTATTATTATTATTATTATTTTTTTTATTATTATTATTATTATTATTATTTATTATTATTATTATTATTATTATTATTATTATTATTATTATTATTATTATTATTATTATTATTATTATTATTATTATTATTATTATTATTATTATTATTATTTATTATTATTATTATTATTATTATTATTATTATTATTATTATTATTATTATTATTATTATTTATTATTATTATTATTATTATTATTATTATTTTATTATTATTATTATTATTATTATTATTATTATTATTATTATTATTATTATTATTATTTATTAGAAATGATAAAATTATTTTATATAAAATTAATGAAATAAAAGGCCGTACTCAAAGACAAATCGAAAATGTTAAAATTATTATGGGATATAATATAGATGAAGTACATTTTAGAAATTTAATTAATGATACCCAGGTATATATAAACGATAATAAATTTTTAACATTATATATATGTGTTCTATTGCTATTGTTATTACTATGATTTTATTAATTTTTAGTAAATATTATATATTACCTTATCTAGGTTTTAACTGATAAAGATTTTACAAAATGGAACTGGAATATTATCCAAGATTTGATAAAAGGTCCATTAATGAATCATAAACGTTTAGAAGAAACAATAAAAACAACAAAATTCATAAAGCGCATTTTATCATTCTATAGGCCACTAACACATCAATTTTCAGATATTCTGAAAACGAAAAATGTTAAAAATTATGTTGAAATTGGTTGTGAATTAATTACAAATTTAGTAGCTATGAGTGAGGGCATTAAGTTTTTATCAGAAAATAAATTTCTTCAGCAAATTTCAGAATGTCTTCTTCAACTTGATCCGGTAAAATTTATATATTGTATATGTAATAAATAGAAATATTATTTATTAATTGTACTTACTTTCTTTTAACATTCTTTAAATATTAAATTTTATAATAAAGTTTTCTGGTATAACGGATCAAAATCAACAAATTTTTTCAAAGGAAAGAATGGAAAAAACTCTAACATCTGAATATTTTACCTTTATTGGTATACTAAGTAAGACAGTAGATGGTATAAAGTATGTGTTTAATAAATTACTAAAATTATATTGTAATATTAAGTACTAATATAATTAAAAATTATTAAAAATTAAATTTTTTTTAGACTTTTAGAAAAATTTAAGATTTTCCATGCATTATATTGTATAACGGAACTTAGAAATGGAAGAGAAGATTTAATACGAACTATTGTTACAAGTTTGGATTATAATATGTAAGTCTATGATAATAAATATTATTTTTAGTAAATCAGAGAAAATAACAAAATAAAAAATGTTTATAATTTTTTTTTCTAAATAATATAATACAAAAATAATAGTAATAGTCATTCTAGAATAATCTTATCAAAAATTATGACTTCTACATACAAAGTAGGGATTTTTTGTTTTAATCATTTATTATATAGATTAAAGAAAATAAAAAATATTTGATATAATTATTATTCTTTTTCTAAAAATATTTAATAATAATTAAAGCATACAAGATTATTTGCAACTGATTATTTGCAATATCTATTTCGTTCTGGTGTAAATGATTTCTGGGAATGGGGTATTAATTATTTAAGTATACAAGTATGTAATAAATATATATAAACATATAAATAGATATTTTAATTTTTATAACATTAATATTGGTTAATAATAAATTATTAATAATGAATATTTAATAAAATTAAAAAAAAAAAAATTATAATAGCTTTATGATCCAGCAATTGAGGTCCAGAAAAAGGCTGTAGTAATTTTAGATGAAGCATGTAATGATCCAAGAAATCTTGAATCATTGGTAAAATTGAGACCAAGTTTAGAACATTTGGGTGAAAATGCGAATATATTATTATTCAGGTAAAAATAATAATAATAATAATATCGTAATAATTAAAAGTATAAGTCAATAATAATAAAGTTTTTTATTTTGCTAATTAAAATTTACATAGATTTCTTTCATCACCCCTTGGTTTTCAATATTTATCCGATTTTGGTTTTGTAGAAAGAGAAATGGATGAATGGTTTGAAGTAAGAATCTTGATTGTCATCTTAATTAATATTAAATAATTAAAACAAGATTAAAATATTTTAACTTTTTAAATTTTTAAATAAAAAAAATAATTAGATCAAAAATGAAAATTATGTAATGAAAATAGAATTAATTCTAGAAAGAGCATTTAATACATACACATCGAAAAATAGATCACCGGAAGTAAGTGATGTTATGGAAGAAGAATCATTGTCAAGGTATATCATTTCTCTTTTCTTAAAATAATAATACTTCATATTAAATATATATATATATATATTTAATTTATTTTTTGATATAATTTAATTAATAGTGAAGTACTACCACACTTTTATGGTCAACTTACAAAAACTCCTCAAGGATGTTCATTACTTGAAAGAAAAGGTCATTTTAAACATTTTGTTGAAACTATTAGAACTTATAGTAATAAAACTATAATGAGTACAAGTAAAATATTAAAAATGAAATCTGTGCTATGGGCAGTGGTAAGTTTCTTTTTTTTTTTTTAATTTATATATAGAAAATTATTATAATAAAATAAATAATTAATTAAAAATATATATATATAAATAAATATTATATCATTAATATATTCTATAATAGGGTCATATTGGTTCAACAAAGAATGGAATATCATTTTTAATTGAAGAAGGAATTATTAAGCATATTATTAAGTTGGCTGAAAATTCAACAATTTTATCTATTAAAGGGTAATAATATATTTTTAATATTTTATATTTTAAATATTAATGTGGTATATTTATATTAATTATAATAAAATATGGATAATATTTTAGAACGTGTTTCTTTATTCTTGGATTAATTGCAAATACATCAAAGGGATGCATAATTTTAAAGGAATGTGGTTGGGAAACACCTTTTTTACCATATAATCAAGTAGTTAGTTATTGTATTCCTTGTGAATCATCCAGATTTTTGAAGGTACTGAAATAATATAAATAATATATAAATTCAAAAATCTTATAAATGCATTTAAAAATATTAAATTTTTTAATGATATTTATTAATAAAATAAAATATAGATTCCAAAATGGGAATTTTATGGCTCAATAATAAATAATGATTTTATTTACGATATTAATATACAAAAGAAAATATTTGATGATACAGAATTAAAGATTATTAAAAATATAGGAAATTTGAGTAATCATATTCTTTCAAATGCATCATCAAAGGCTTTAGCAAAGTAAATATTAATTTTTATATTTTAAAAGAAAAATAATATGAATTAACAAAATATTTTATTTTAAAATTTAGAATTAAGATGGAAAAACCAGAATATTTTAATTCTGTCAAATTATTGGTTGGTGCTTATATAATTATGAGTACATATCATTACAGAATTACAGCAAGAAGATTTGTATATGATTTATTTGAAGATATTGAGTTTTCAAGAGAAACTATATTATCAATAGAAGAATATTTAAAGAGTTCATTGAATGTAACATCACAAAAATCATTAAATAATAACCAACAAATTACTCAATCTACTGAAGGATTGATTGATATATCAAAACTTAAGCAAGAAGAAAGGGATGAAAAAACCATATCATTGATTAGTACATATTCAACAGATAATAATTCTGTCGTTAAACAAGTATTAAAACCACAGCATGTTCAAATTGGGTTTAAATTAAATTAATCTATTAGTATATATCTATAATCATCATATTTAACAAAAACTTAAAAAAAATAAATAAATAAAAAGAAAAAAATTAATAATAAATAATAATAATAATAATATAATAATAGTAATAGTAACAGTATCTTAAAAGTAAATAACTATATAAAGAAAGAAAAATGAAAAAAAAAAAAAATAATAATAATAATAATAATAATAATAATAAAAAAGAAAAGAAAAGAAAAGAAAAGAAAAAAAGAAATAACAATATATATTTTATATTGTAATAATAATAAATAAAATATATAATCAAATTAATGTAATTAATATAAAGTAATTCATTAAAATGTATTATACACGATATATAAAGAATAAATAAACTTTTAAACGCCTATAAATATATATTATTTTTTCCCTTTTTTTCAATTTCTATTTCAATAATATTTTTTTTGCTTTTGTTATTGTTTTTTAGTGATAAGTAAAAAATTAAAAACTATTAAAAGAAATTATAATAAATAAATTATATTTATAAATATTTAGGTAAATTTTATTGATAATGTTAATATACAATTTTATTAAAAAAAATATTAGACTATAAAAATGAAAAAATTAAAAATTATTTAAGGTTTACAATTGTTGGTCCACTTTCATTGTAATTATCTCTACTTATATAAAACTTTTGATCCATGAAAACGAGCTATTATTTATTTATATATTAAGAAATTTAATATGTATATATAAATTAAATGAAAGTTTATTTAATATATATATATATTTTTAATTTATTACCTTTGCTACGATACTAGCACCCATGAATCCTAAATCTTGATATCTATCTTTCATTTTTGTAAAGTATTCAGGGATTTTTAAAAATTTTATTTCTTTTATTTGCATTTCATTTGAGGTTTCAGATAATGAAATTACTGATTCAATTTCATGTTCTAATCTTTTTTGTAAACCTTTGTATCATTAATTTTTGTTTTTATTGTATTATTATAAAATATAATGGATATGATTAGGGAATATTTTATTAATAATTATTTATTTATTCATTTATTTATTCATTTATTTATTATACCTTTTACAACTGAACATCCACCAGTTAATACAAATGAACTAGCAAGAACGGTTCTATCTTTTAAATCACATAATCTAATAGCAGTTTCAAATGCTTCAACTACATTTTGAATACGTTTTCCAACAAGTAATGGATTAAATAATGGTTCAAAGCATTCAAACCTTATATCTCCAATTTTAAACTAAAAATTGTAAATTATATAGATATTTAAGAATTTTAATTAGATTTTATTATTCATCATAGTCAATACTGGTATAATTATTGTCTTTTTTATTTTATATTTACTGTTTCATTTTTAAATATGAAGTCAACTTCTTCAGCATTTTTAACAGGAACAATATCAAGTTCACATAATCCTGATTCTTTTAGTGATTTACAAAATTCGTTATATAATTCATCTCTATCCTTTATCATTTCATTTTCTGCAATTGAATCTAATTTTGAACAAATATCTTTATTTTCCTTAACAAGTTTTAATAGATATTTATCAATGTCTTGACTACCAATAGGTAATGATTGAGAAGCTCTTGTATTTATAATATTATCTAAAATTGGTACAACCCCTTTTTTATATAATAATTTTTTAATAAAATGCTTTCTTATTAATATATGTAACCCATTATATAAATCTGTATATTTTTCTTTTTAATATATATAAATATTATCAATATTTAATTACTTGTCCTTTCATATCCAAAATCTATTACTATTCCTGAAGTATATCCAACTGCATATAATGACATTAAGGGTTGTTCAGATATATATAATGCTGGTAAATTACATTTTTCAAACATTATTTTTGCAATGTTTTCACGATAGTGCTTTGGCCATTCAATTGGAATAGAAATTAAAACAGGTGATATATTATCCTTTAAATCAATTTGTAATTTTTTTACTAAAATATATTTCCTTTATTATTATAATTATTAATATTAGTTTTCTGTTTTCAATTATAAAAAAAATATTAATATGTAAATGATTTTTTATTTTATATACCAGAACATTTCTGCATCTTCCCAATTATTAATTTTTTGATTTTTGAATAACCAATTTATTTCTATTTCATTTTTATTGCTATTATTTATTTCATTTTGTTCTACATTGTTTGATAAAGTCTTTTCGTTTACAGGAACATTGTTATTTTCAATATCAATATTCATTTTATTGTTATTTTCATCATTTTTTTCTAATATATCATCTTTTGTATTATTATTTGAATTAGCTATCTTTTGTTCTGAGATTTCCATTTTATCCTCTTGTTCTTTTTTATCATCTTTTTTATATTCACTATTCTTTCCTATTTTTGAATATACTTGCTATTAATTATAAAGAATTATTTAGACCGAACATTAATATTATATTTTTTATAGTATTATATTTAAGATAATCAAATTAATAATTAATAAAAATATAAAAATTAAATATATAATTTGATGTATACTTGTTGTGGTTTATTTAAAGGGTCAGCCTTTCCGAATTTTGTTATATATGATCCTACTTCTATTACAATTATTTTATCTTCTTTCAAATTCATCTTTGAAATTTAAATTTTTAAATTATTTGAAATGTGTAATATATAAATTTTATTTTTTAAAAAAATGAATAAGAATATTAAAAAAAAAACACTTAAAAAAATTTGAGATTTTTAATATTATTATCATAAATTATAATTCTTATATTCTACCAATCGTATTTTATAATTAATTTAATATAGACATTTTTTAACTATAATATTTTAAAAAATATTTTAACCAAAAGTATTGCCTATTATTTTATAAATACATAATACATGCAATACCAATAATGAATATATAATTATTTTAGTATAATGATAAAATAGAAATTACCGAAATAAAATATTAAATTTAATAACAAAATTACTATCATAAAACAATTAATGAATTTTGAAAATAAAAAAAAAATAGTATTAAATTAATGAAAAAAATTCAAAATGAATCTAAATAATTTAAAAGTTGAAAAATATCAATATGAGAAATTGGTTGATATATTAGAGGATATTGGTTATTCAATAAAACAACAACAACAAAAAACAGAGTGGAGATCTGATGAAAAAACCTCACTTTTGAGTACAATGGAATGGGCATTTAGTATTAATTCAACTAAAGATTTTATGAATTGGTTGGTTAATACCTTAGAAATTGGTTTATCAAAAAGAGATAGAAACATTGATTTGAAAATTTTCCCAAATAAACTTGATGTATTAACTGAATTAGAATACAAAGCGTAAATATTAATATATTATAACTAATTTATATAATTTATATAATTCGCAATTTACATAAATTATATAATAATATTATTATATGTATTATATATTATATATAAATTTAGATATGAAGAAATAAATAAGAATAATTCTATTTATTTGGCTGATATAGTAATTTTTTTTTTTTTTTTTAATAAATGAAAATAATTGGAATAAATTCAAATGATATAGAAATCCGGCATTTTCTTCAAATTAAAATACAACAATAATAATTTTCCCATATATAATATCTATATATAATATTTATTATAAAGCCTGAAATTAGTACTGATGAAGATGACGAAACCATAGAAGAGTATATATTAAATGTTATGTGTTTATATCATTGCTCTTTATTGTTTAATTAATTAAATTTTTATAATTAGTTTAACAAAGGAATTGGAATCATTGATGAATGAATTTGAAGATTTAGAGGATGATTTTAATTTATTAGAAAGACAATATACCCATATGAAGTAATTTATTTAACAAAAATAGTATTAATTATATATATATATATAAAGTTAATAACTTTTTAAAATATAAAAAAAAAATCATTAGTGAAACTTTAAATAATCAAAAAACAGAAATCCAAAAAATAAAAATATCCAATTCAATGTTAGAGAATAAAACAAGTGATAATGATCTTAAAATTACTAAATTAATTTCGTTTGTAAGCAGAAAATAGTATTATTATATGTATATATTAATGTCATATATTTTATATTGATTTTTTTTCTTTTCTTTTTTTAAAAAAAAAAAAACATATATATCTGTATATATGTTTTAAAAGATGGATTCTATTATTCGAGAGGGAATTTCTTCAAGTAAAGAATTAATATTAAATAATGAAATTACAAATATTGAAGGTATATTTCAAATAGATATTTTTTTACTTCTATTATATTTATAAGTTTTAGTTTATCCATATATTTATTTATTTATTTATTTATTTATTTATTTACGTTATCTTAGGATTTAGTACAAATCAAAGTTATATATATCAATGCCTATCTGATTTTACTAAATATATTACACAAGAAAATATATATGATAAAATGTTAAATGATTATAACGATATGTTTATATCACCAGTAATATAAATTTAAAATAATATAATAATAATATATATATATATATAATATTAAATGTTGACTATTATATTTTTTTTGTATAATATTTTATTTATAGTTTACAAATAATGATGAAAATAATTTAAACAAGAATAAACAACTAGATATTGATAATGAAGAAATTAAATATGAAATGAAAAGGCTATCGTCAGTGTAAGTATTTTTTTTTTTTTCAATATATATTTATCCTTATTTAAATATATATATCAAATATTTTTATTTTTATTTATATATATATATATATATATATATATATATATTTCAATATACTAACCTACTTAAATAATAAAAAAATGATAAACTAAAAAATACTAAATGTAGTTATATTGAATCTCAAAAATCATATTTTGATGCACTAATGAAATATAAACAATTAGAAAATAAGAAAAAACTATTATTAGAATATGAAAATTCAACGCATTTAGTAACCCAGTCAGCTGTTCAATTAAAGTAAGTATAAAGGAATATAATAAAAGTGTAAAAAGAATATTAAAGGTGTTTACTTAAAAAAAAATAATAATAACAATATTAAATATATCAAATAATATATTAATAGATACGAAATAAACGAAATTCAAAATACAATTGATTCTAAAAAGAGTTTAATATTATTATCAATTAACGAAGTATTATACCCAAAATGGAAAGAAATGTCCTTTCTTTCAATATGCGGACCTGTCCTTGAAAACGATTATGCCATGAAATTTGAAAGACAAAAATATCTGATTGGAACTATGACTAAAGTATATATTTAGAATAATCATCTAATTAATGTTTTTTTGTTTGTTTGTTTGTTTGTTTGTTTTTTTTTTGTTTTTTTTTTTTTTTTTTTTTGTAATCATTCAAAGTTATTAATAATTTATTTATTAAAATAATAATAATAATAATAATAATAATAATAATAGTTTTCATCCATTCTTAATAATCAATTCTCAAGAAAGCAATTTTTATTGGCATGTTGTAATTATGAAAAGCAAATAGTTCAGCAATTATATCAAATAATTGATTCCTTTATTGTTGAAATAGATAAATTGTATAAAGGATCATTTATAAGAAGGGTACATTCCAAAGTAATAATATTTTACTAATCATTTATATATAAGATTAATTTTCTTTTTTTTTTTTTTAGGATTTGATTGAAAGTAATGTTAATACGAATCAAGTTATTATATCTAATGAATTATTAAAATATCTTGACTTGGTTACAAATTCAATAAATAATGCTGATAATAATAATAATAATAATAACAGTAATAATAATGATGTTCAAGATTCAAAAATTACACTTAAAAGTGAAAAAATCTTAAGTAGAATATTAAAGTATAAGAATCAACTATTAAATAATAAATTAGATGAAAATGCATATCTTAATGAATATAAAGATAACTTAGATGAAATGTAAGTATAAAATAGTATTTTGATTAGTAAATTACTTCTTTTAGCAATTTATATTAATGTTAATATATTATATTACTATAAAAAATAATAAAAAAAACTTCTATAGTCTTACCTCTATTAATAGTATAAATTTATTACAAAAATCTATTACTGATATATCCCAAATAAATTTAATACCAAAAGTATAATATATAAATATTTCTTAATATAAATATTTTATTTTATTTTATTAGAATAAGTAAATAACTAATATATTTATATTTATATCTCATAAATATGATGATGGTATAGGTAATCTATTCCTTACAATTAAAATTAAAGAATGAAATTATTCAATTAACACCAAAAATTAGAGAACTTTCATCAAAAGAAAATATGGATGAAAAAATGAAAATATGTCAACAAGCTTTTGAAATGTTTTATAATTAAACAAAACATATCTATGTAAATAATATTGAATAGAAAATTTTATATTTATGAAAAAATACAAAAAGTACTTTTATTCATAATATAATAATGAATAACCTAAAATCAAAATAAAATTAACTTATTAAATTCATAATATCTATATAAAGTATTTTTCATTTTTTTATTTTTTTTTTTTTTTTTTTTTTTTTTTTTTTTTGTTGTTGTTGTTGTTGTTGTTGTTATATAATTGTTTTTGAACTTTAATAATTATTATTCAATTTTACATATATGAATATCAACTTTTTTAAGATAGATACTTTTTTAAAAAAAAATTAAAATTTAATATCTTGCTCATGGCGGGGGTCGAACCCGCGATCTTCGCGTTGCATAAGAGGATCACCCTTATAAGCACGACGCCTTAAACCTCTAGGCTACACGAGCTTATTGAAATTTAAATTATATACTACCCATACAAAAATATAATAAAAACTACTAACTAAATAAATACAATATGAAGATATTAACTAGATTTATAACAAATTCAGATAATACCTATAATGAATTAAACATAAAAATTATAATTAAATAATTTCAATAATTATTTTAAAACACCTTTAAAAATCACCTTTTGATATTTGATTCAGTGAAAGGGTTACGACTTAAAAAATTTAATGTCAATACACTACAACTCTTAACAAAAATAAACAAACACAAGATAGGGTGTATCTCACAAAAATAAAACCAAGTTTATTAGAAAGCTTAGTGGAAAAGTCACATTTTGGTACAATCGCGGTCCTTCTAACTGGTCATTTAAAAAAGATATGATCATTTAAAGTTTTTTAATAGGTAAATCAAAATCAATATGATATCAAGTATGGATCATAAACATTTCTTATGACTTTATAAAAATTAAAAATATATCAATAAGCATTTTAGTTATCTTAATTTAATTAATGAAAATGACTGTTACTAAAAAACAGAAATAAACCATTTAGGTGTAACAGTTATTAGACATAAATGAAATAATTTTAATTATTATAAATTAGGTTAACGGCAAGTTTTATTGTTAAAAAATAATTTTAAAATAATAATTATTTAGTTATAACAAATATGTTATTATCAATTAACAATGATGAATTATTAATTGAATAGTTTTTACAACTATTAATTATAATCAAATGTTTAAATAATTAATCATATTTTTATTTTATTTCATGTCATGACAAACAAACAAACACTTTTATAATTTATTATATTATATTATTAATATATTACATGTAATAATTTATCTCTATTCTTATTCATTTAATAATCTTAACAAAGGATATAAAATAGAATGAATTGAATTCAATTTTGATTTTTTGTAAAGATTATAGTTGAAATCTTAATTATTCTTAATTGTATAGTTATCAAATATATTATATCATTTATATTATTATTATTATTATTAAATAAATAAAGACTTAAAAAAGTTATTTTAAAAATAAATATTGTACATAAAAATTAAAACAGAGAAAAGAAAAATACTAATTCTTTATATCTTTTAAAAAACAGTTAATAAAATATTATAAATTAGATTAATTATTAACTGATATATATATTTGTTCAATTTGCTTGATTAAATAATACATATTTTTTACATGTATTAGTTAATTAAAAATAAAGTAACTATAAAAATTAAAATTTAATATATTTTTATTAGTATTGATAACTGTTTTCCTAATAAAGTTCAAATCAATAATAAGAATTAATAAAGTTAAAATTATTATTTATACTGAGAAATAACTAAAATAATTATTAAAAAAAAAAAAAAAAAGCACAAAAAATAAAAACTTGAAAGTAATAGTTATTTTCTTTAAAAAAACTAATTATAGTTTTGTATTATTTTCAAATTAAAAATATCAAAAGTAATAAGATATAAAATATAAAATATATTAACTCTAAAGTTTTTTTTATAATTTAATAATCTTTGCATTTATTAATTGGGATTTTAATGAAAAAACTCATAAAAGAAATTGTTTAATATTAAAATATTTAAGATTAAAAATTTAAGATTTAATAAATCAATTCAAAAAAAAAAAAAAAAAAAAAAAAAAACTATAATAGATCTTCTTTAACAACAATAATTTGAAAAAGATAAAAAAAAAACTTTCTTTTATACTTGAACTTTATTTTTAAAAATATTTTACATTAACATTTTTCAGAATAGATAATCAAAAAAATATAAAATAAAATAATTGAATTCATATAATAAATAAAGCTTTTTAATTTTATTAACTTGAATTAAATATTAGTTATTTTTATTATCAAAATTATTTTTAATTATAATAATGCTATTATATTCTATGTTTTATGTTTTTTTTTATAATTCTTCATAATATAAATATAACCTAACTTCTTTTTTTTTTAACCCTTTAACATTTGCATTTTTTATATATTTTCTAACCCTTTTAATTTAAAAATAAAAAATTAAAAAAAAAACTTCCATATTAGCCTTCTAAGATTGTGCCTGATATGACAATGTACAATAATGTACATTCATATACCATATATAACTCAGGGGTTAGATGAGGGCATATGGAAGAGTTAAAAAAAACAAACGATATAAATTATAATGTAAAAATTATATGGATCATACATTTACATTATTATTAAATTTACATTATACTTTATATACATTACATTAATTTAAGTTTAGTTATAATGTGGTTAATGTTATAAAATTTTTAAAGTTTGTGGTTCATAAAAATTTTCATTTTATCATTTTATTTATTAACATAACATTGAAGAAATAAAATTTAGAAAATATAATTTTAAGTTTGTGGTTCATAGTATTTTAATTTTATTTTCACAAAAATACCATTTATTAATATAATCATTTAAAATAATATATTTATATAATCGAGAAAAAAAAAAAGTATTTAAACTCTTACTTTTTTCTAAATTTTTCAAAAAAATTTTTATTTTATTAAAAATCATTTTATTGAGTTTTAACCAGATTTATAAGTATTTTATTTATTATTTAAATAAATAGTAAATAAGATATTTATATAAAATATGGATTGTTTTGAAGAATGAATTCTCGTTTGGTTACTTTTGGATCCCTTTAATTAATGAAAAGACAGTTACAGCAATATCAATCAATTTAAAGTTATTTGATCTGAAAAAGCTGTCTTGTTTTAATAATAAATCTACAGCTATGGCAATAGTTACTTCTAAAAATCTATTCTTATATTCTACTTCTCTTTTTACTATGCTATGTTCTGTAGATTTATTATTAAACACATTTATAAGTATTTTATTTATTGTTTACATAAATAGTAAATAAGATATTTATATAAAATATGGATTGTTTTGAAGAATGAATTCTCGTTTGGTTACTTTTGGATCCCTTTAATAAATGAAAAGACAGTTACAGCAATATCAATCAATTTAAAGTTATTTGATCTGAAAAAGCTGTCTTGTTTTAATAATAAATCTACAGCTATGGCAATAGTTACTTCTAAAAATCTATTCTTATATTCTACTTCTCTTTTTACTATGCTATGTTCTGTAGATTTATTATTAAACACATTTATAAGTATTTTATTTATTGTTTACATAAATAGTAAATAAGATATTTATATAAAATATGGATTGTTTTGAAGAATGAATTCTCGTTTGGTTACTTTTGGATCCCTTTAATAAATGAAAAGACAGTTACAGCAATATCAATCAATTTAAAGTTATTTGACCTGAAAAAGCTGTCTTGTTTTAATAATAAATCTACAGCAATGGCAATAGTTACTTCTAAAAATCTATTCTTATATTCTACTTCTCTTTTTACTATGCTATGTTCTGTAGATTTATTATTAAACACATTTATAAGTATTTTATTTATTGTTTACATAAATAGTAAATAAGATATTTATATAAAATATGGATTGTTTTGAAGAATGAATTCTCGTTTGGTTACTTTTGGATCCCTTTAATAAATGAAAAGACAGTTACAGCAATATCAATCAATTTAAAGTTATTTGACCTGAAAAAGCTGTCTTGTTTTAATAATAAATCTACAGCAATGGCAATAGTTACTTCTAAAAATCTATTCTTATATTCTACTTCTCTTTTTACTATGCTATGTTCTGTAGATTTATTATTAAACACATTTATAAGTATTTTATTTATTGTTTACATAAATAGTAAATAAGATATTTATATAAAATATGGATTGTTTTGAAGAATGAATTCTCGTTTGGTTACTTTTGGATCCCTTTAATAAATGAAAAGACAGTTACAGCAATATCAATCAATTTAAAGTTATTTGACCTGAAAAAGCTGTCTTGTTTTAATAATAAATCTACAGCTATGGCAATAGTTACTTCTAAAAATCTATTCTTATATTCTACTTCTCTTTTTACTATGCTATGTTCTGTAGATTTATTATTAAACACATTTATAAGTATTTTATTTATTGTTTACATAAATAGTAAATAAGATATTTATATAAAATATGGATTGTTTTGAAGAATGAATTCTCGTTTGGTTACTTTTGGATCCCTTTAATTAATGAAAAGACAGTTACAGCAATATCAATCAATTTAAAGTTATTTGATCTGAAAAAGCTGTCTTGTTTTAATAATAAATCTACAGCTATGGCAATAGTTACTTCTAAAAATCTATTCTTATATTCTACTTCTCTTTTTACTATGCTATGTTCTGTAGATTTATTATTAAACACATTTATAAGTATTTTATTTATTGTTTACATAAATAGTAAATAAGATATTTATATAAAATATGGATTGTTTTGAAGAATGAATTCTCGTTTGGTTACTTTTGGATCCCTTTAATAAATGAAAAGACAGTTACAGCAATATCAATCAATTTAAAGTTATTTGACCTGAAAAAGCTGTCTTGTTTTAATAATAAATCTACAGCAATGGCAATAGTTACTTCTAAAAATCTATTCTTATATTCTACTTCTCTTTTTACTATGCTATGTTCTGTAGATTTATTATTAAACACATTTATAAGTATTTTATTTATTGTTTACATAAATAGTAAATAAGATATTTATATAAAATATGGATTGTTTTGAAGAATGAATTCTCGTTTGGTTACTTTTGGATCCCTTTAATAAATGAAAAGACAGTTACAGCAATATCAATCAATTTAAAGTTATTTGACCTGAAAAAGCTGTCTTGTTTTAATAATAAATCTACAGCAATGGCAATAGTTACTTCTAAAAATCTATTCTTATATTCTACTTCTCTTTTTACTATGCTATGTTCTGTAGATTTATTATTAAACACATTTATAAGTATTTTATTTATTGTTTACATAAATAGTAAATAAGATATTTATATAAAATATGGATTGTTTTGAAGAATGAATTCTCGTTTGGTTACTTTTGGATCCCTTTAATAAATGAAAAGACAGTTACAGCAATATCAATCAATTTAAAGTTATTTGACCTGAAAAAGCTGTCTTGTTTTAATAATAAATCTACAGCAATGGCAATAGTTACTTCTAAAAATCTATTCTTATATTCTACTTCTCTTTTTACTATGCTATGTTCTGTAGATTTATTATTAAACACATTTATAAGTATTTTATTTATTGTTTACATAAATAGTAAATAAGATATTTATATAAAATATGGATTGTTTTGAAGAATGAATTCTCGTTTGGTTACTTTTGGATCCCTTTAATAAATGAAAAGACAGTTACAGCAATATCAATCAATTTAAAGTTATTTGATCTGAAAAAGCTGTCTTGTTTTAATAATAAATCTACAGCTATGGCAATAGTTACTTCTAAAAATCTATTCTTATATTCTACTTCTCTTTTTACTATGCTATGTTCTGTAGATTTATTATTAAACACATTTATAAGTATTTTATTTATTGTTTACATAAATAGTAAATAAGATATTTATATAAAATATGGATTGTTTTGAAGAATGAATTCTCGTTTGGTTACTTTTGGATCCCTTTAATAAATGAAAAGACAGTTACAGCAATATCAATCAATTTAAAGTTATTTGATCTGAAAAAGCTGTCTTGTTTTAATAATAAATCTACAGCTATGGCAATAGTTACTTCTAAAAATCTATTCTTATATTCTACTTCTCTTTTTACTATGCTATGTTCTGTAGATTTATTATTAAACACATTTATAAGTATTTTATTTATTGTTTACATAAATAGTAAATAAGATATTTATATAAAATATGGATTGTTTTGAAGAATGAATTCTCGTTTGGTTACTTTTGGATCCCTTTAATAAATGAAAAGACAGTTACAGCAATATCAATCAATTTAAAGTTATTTGACCTGAAAAAGCTGTCTTGTTTTAATAATAAATCTACAGCTATGGCAATAGTTACTTCTAAAAATCTATTCTTATATTCTACTTCTCTTTTTACTATGCTATGTTCTGTAGATTTATTATTAAACACATTTATAAGTATTTTATTTATTGTTTACATAAATAGTAAATAAGATATTTATATAAAATATGGATTGTTTTGAAGAATGAATTCTCGTTTGGTTACTTTTGGATCCCTTTAATTAATGAAAAGACAGTTACAGCAATATCAATCAATTTAAAGTTATTTGATCTGAAAAAGCTGTCTTGTTTTAATAATAAATCTACAGCTATGGCAATAGTTACTTCTAAAAATAAAAAATTGATATATTTTTCTTCTTTTACATTGCCAATTCTGTAGATTTATTATTAAACACATTTATAAGTATTTTATTTATTGTTTACATAAATAGTAAATAAGATATTTATATAAAATATGGATTGTTTTGAAGAATGAATTCTCGTTTGGTTACTTTTGGATCCCTTTAATAAATGAAAAGACAGTTACAGCAATATCAATCAATTTAAAGTTATTTGATCTGAAAAAGCTGTCTTGTTTTAATAATAAATCTACAGCTATGGCAATAGTTACTTCTAAAAATCTATTCTTATATTCTACTTCTCTTTTTACTATGCTATGTTCTGTAGATTTATTATTAAACACATTTATAAGTATTTTATTTATTGTTTACATAAATAGTAAATAAGATATTTATATAAAATATGGATTGTTTTGAAGAATGAATTCTCGTTTGGTTACTTTTGGATCCCTTTAATAAATGAAAAGACAGTTACAGCAATATCAATCAATTTAAAGTTATTTGACCTGAAAAAGCTGTCTTGTTTTAATAATAAATCTACAGCAATGGCAATAGTTACTTCTAAAAATCTATTCTTATATTCTACTTCTCTTTTTACTATGCTATGTTCTGTAGATTTATTATTAAACACATTTATAAGTATTTTATTTATTGTTTACATAAATAGTAAATAAGATATTTATATAAAATATGGATTGTTTTGAAGAATGAATTCTCGTTTGGTTACTTTTGGATCCCTTTAATAAATGAAAAGACAGTTACAGCAATATCAATCAATTTAAAGTTATTTGACCTGAAAAAGCTGTCTTGTTTTAATAATAAATCTACAGCAATGGCAATAGTTACTTCTAAAAATCTATTCTTATATTCTACTTCTCTTTTTACTATGCTATGTTCTGTAGATTTATTATTAAACACATTTATAAGTATTTTATTTATTGTTTACATAAATAGTAAATAAGATATTTATATAAAATATGGATTGTTTTGAAGAATGAATTCTCGTTTGGTTACTTTTGGATCCCTTTAATAAATGAAAAGACAGTTACAGCAATATCAATCAATTTAAAGTTATTTGACCTGAAAAAGCTGTCTTGTTTTAATAATAAATCTACAGCATGGCAATAGTTACTTCTAAAAATCTATTCTTATATTCTACTTCTCTTTTTACTATGCTATGTTCTGTAGATTTATTATTAAACACATTTATAAGTATTTTATTTATTGTTTACATAAATAGTAAATAAGATATTTATATAAAATATGGATTGTTTTGAAGAATGAATTCTCGTTTGGTTACTTTTGGATCCCTTTAATAAATGAAAAGACAGTTACAGCAATATCAATCAATTTAAAGTTATTTGATCTGAAAAAGCTGTCTTGTTTTAATAATAAATCTACAGCTATGGCAATAGTTACTTCTAAAAATCTATTCTTATATTCTACTTCTCTTTTTACTATGCTATGTTCTGTAGATTTATTATTAAACACATTTATAAGTATTTTATTTATTGTTTACATAAATAGTAAATAAGATATTTATATAAAATATGGATTGTTTTGAAGAATGAATTCTCGTTTGGTTACTTTTGGATCCCTTTAATAAATGAAAAGACAGTTACAGCAATATCAATCAATTTAAAGTTATTTGACCTGAAAAAGCTGTCTTGTTTTAATAATAAATCTACAGCAATGGCAATAGTTACTTCTAAAAATCTATTCTTATATTCTACTTCTCTTTTTACTATGCTATGTTCTGTAGATTTATTATTAAACACATTTATAAGTATTTTATTTATTGTTTACATAAATAGTAAATAAGATATTTATATAAAATATGGATTGTTTTGAAGAATGAATTCTCGTTTGGTTACTTTTGGATCCCTTTAATAAATGAAAAGACAGTTACAGCAATATCAATCAATTTAAAGTTATTTGACCTGAAAAAGCTGTCTTGTTTTAATAATAAATCTACAGCAATGGCAATAGTTACTTCTAAAAATCTATTCTTATATTCTACTTCTCTTTTTACTATGCTATGTTCTGTAGATTTATTATTAAACACATTTATAAGTATTTTATTTATTGTTTACATAAATAGTAAATAAGATATTTATATAAAATATGGATTGTTTTGAAGAATGAATTCTCGTTTGGTTACTTTTGGATCCCTTTAATAAATGAAAAGACAGTTACAGCAATATCAATCAATTTAAAGTTATTTGATCTGAAAAAGCTGTCTTGTTTTAATAATAAATCTACAGCTATGGCAATAGTTACTTCTAAAAATCTATTCTTATATTCTACTTCTCTTTTTACTATGCTATGTTCTGTAGATTTATTATTAAACACATTTATAAGTATTTTATTTATTGTTTACATAAATAGTAAATAAGATATTTATATAAAATATGGATTGTTTTGAAGAATGAATTCTCGTTTGGTTACTTTTGGATCCCTTTAATAAATGAAAAGACAGTTACAGCAATATCAATCAATTTAAAGTTATTTGACCTGAAAAAGCTGTCTTGTTTTAATAATAAATCTACAGCTATGGCAATAGTTACTTCTAAAAATCTATTCTTATATTCTACTTCTCTTTTTACTATGCTATGTTCTGTAGATTTATTATTAAACACATTTATAAGTATTTTATTTATTGTTTACATAAATAGTAAATAAGATATTTATATAAAATATGGATTGTTTTGAAGAATGAATTCTCGTTTGGTTACTTTTGGATCCCTTTAATAAATGAAAAGACAGTTACAGCAATATCAATCAATTTAAAGTTATTTGACCTGAAAAAGCTGTCTTGTTTTAATAATAAATCTACAGCAATGGCAATAGTTACTTCTAAAAATCTATTCTTATATTCTACTTCTCTTTTTACTATGCTATGTTCTGTAGATTTATTATTAAACACATTTATAAGTATTTTATTTATTGTTTACATAAATAGTAAATAAGATATTTATATAAAATATGGATTGTTTTGAAGAATGAATTCTCGTTTGGTTACTTTTGGATCCCTTTAATAAATGAAAAGACAGTTACAGCAATATCAATCAATTTAAAGTTATTTGATCTGAAAAAGCTGTCTTGTTTTAATAATAAATCTACAGCTATGGCAATAGTTACTTCTAAAAATCTATTCTTATATTCTACTTCTCTTTTTACTATGCTATGTTCTGTAGATTTATTATTAAACACATTTATAAGTATTTTATTTATTGTTTACATAAATAGTAAATAAGATATTTATATAAAATATGGATTGTTTTGAAGAATGAATTCTCGTTTGGTTACTTTTGGATCCCTTTAATAAATGAAAAGACAGTTACAGCAATATCAATCAATTTAAAGTTATTTGATCTGAAAAAGCTGTCTTGTTTTAATAATAAATCTACAGCTATGGCAATAGTTACTTCTAAAAATCTATTTTATATTTACTTCTCTTTTTACTATGCTATTTCTGTAGATTTATTATTAAACACATTTATAAGTATTTTATTTATTGTTTACATAAATAGTAAATAAGATATTTATATAAAATATGGATTGTTTTGAAGAATGAATTCTCGTTTGGTTACTTTTGGATCCCTTTAATAAATGAAAAGACAGTTACAGCAATATCAATCAATTTAAAGTTATTTGATCTGAAAAAGCTGTCTTGTTTTAATAATAAATCTACAGCTATGGCAATAGTTACTTCTAAAAATCTATTCTTATATTCTACTTCTCTTTTTACTATGCTATGTTCTGTAGATTTATTATTAAACACATTTATAAGTATTTTATTTATTGTTTACATAAATAGTAAATAAGATATTTATATAAAATATGGATTGTTTTGAAGAATGAATTCTCGTTTGGTTACTTTTGGATCCCTTTAATAAATGAAAAGACAGTTACAGCAATATCAATCAATTTAAAGTTATTTGACCTGAAAAAGCTGTCTTGTTTTAATAATAAATCTACAGCAATGGCAATAGTTACTTCTAAAAATCTATTCTTATATTCTACTTCTCTTTTTACTATGCTATGTTCTGTAGATTTATTATTAAACACATTTATAAGTATTTTATTTATTGTTTACATAAATAGTAAATAAGATATTTATATAAAATATGGATTGTTTTGAAGAATGAATTCTCGTTTGGTTACTTTTGGATCCCTTTAATAAATGAAAAGACAGTTACAGCAATATCAATCAATTTAAAGTTATTTGATCTGAAAAAGCTGTCTTGTTTTAATAATAAATCTACAGCTATGGCAATAGTTACTTCTAAAAATCTATTCTTATATTCTACTTCTCTTTTTACTATGCTATGTTCTGTAGATTTATTATTAAACACATTTATAAGTATTTTATTTATTGTTTACATAAATAGTAAATAAGATATTTATATAAAATATGGATTGTTTTGAAGAATGAATTCTCGTTTGGTTACTTTTGGATCCCTTTAATAAATGAAAAGACAGTTACAGCAATATCAATCAATTTAAAGTTATTTGATCTGAAAAAGCTGTCTTGTTTTAATAATAAATCTACAGCTATGGCAATAGTTACTTCTAAAAATCTATTCTTATATTCTACTTCTCTTTTTACTATGCTATGTTCTGTAGATTTATTATTAAACACATTTATAAGTATTTTATTTATTGTTTACATAAATAGTAAATAAGATATTTATATAAAATATGGATTGTTTTGAAGAATGAATTCTCGTTTGGTTACTTTTGGATCCCTTTAATAAATGAAAAGACAGTTACAGCAATATCAATCAATTTAAAGTTATTTGACCTGAAAAAGCTGTCTTGTTTTAATAATAAATCTACAGCTATGGCAATAGTTACTTCTAAAAATCTATTCTTATATTCTACTTCTCTTTTTACTATGCTATGTTCTGTAGATTTATTATTAAACACATTTATAAGTATTTTATTTATTGTTTACATAAATAGTAAATAAGATATTTATATAAAATATGGATTGTTTTGAAGAATGAATTCTCGTTTGGTTACTTTTGGATCCCTTTAATAAATGAAAAGACAGTTACAGCAATATCAATCAATTTAAAGTTATTTGACCTGAAAAAGCTGTCTTGTTTTAATAATAAATCTACAGCAATGGCAATAGTTACTTCTAAAAATCTATTCTTATATTCTACTTCTCTTTTTACTATGCTATGTTCTGTAGATTTATTATTAAACACATTTATAAGTATTTTATTTATTGTTTACATAAATAGTAAATAAGATATTTATATAAAATATGGATTGTTTTGAAGAATGAATTCTCGTTTGGTTACTTTTGGATCCCTTTAATAAATGAAAAGACAGTTACAGCAATATCAATCAATTTAAAGTTATTTGATCTGAAAAAGCTGTCTTGTTTTAATAATAAATCTACAGCTATGGCAATAGTTACTTCTAAAAATCTATTCTTATATTCTACTTCTCTTTTTACTATGCTATGTTCTGTAGATTTATTATTAAACACATTTATAAGTATTTTATTTATTGTTTACATAAATAGTAAATAAGATATTTATATAAAATATGGATTGTTTTGAAGAATGAATTCTCGTTTGGTTACTTTTGGATCCCTTTAATTAATGAAAAGACAGTTACAGCAATATCAATCAATTTAAAGTTATTTGACCTGAAAAAGCTGTCTTGTTTTAATAATAAATCTACAGCTATGGCAATAGTTACTTCTAAAAATCTATTCTTATATTCTACTTCTCTTTTTACTATGCTATGTTCTGTAGATTTATTATTAAACACATTTATAAGTATTTTATTTATTGTTTACATAAATAGTAAATAAGATATTTATATAAAATATGGATTGTTTTGAAGAATGAATTCTCGTTTGGTTACTTTTGGATCCCTTTAATAAATGAAAAGACAGTTACAGCAATATCAATCAATTTAAAGTTATTTGACCTGAAAAAGCTGTCTTGTTTTAATAATAAATCTACAGCAATGGCAATAGTTACTTCTAAAAATCTATTCTTATATTCTACTTCTCTTTTTACTATGCTATGTTCTGTAGATTTATTATTAAACACATTTATAAGTATTTTATTTATTGTTTACATAAATAGTAAATAAGATATTTATATAAAATATGGATTGTTTTGAAGAATGAATTCTCGTTTGGTTACTTTTGGATCCCTTTAATAAATGAAAAGACAGTTACAGCAATATCAATCAATTTAAAGTTATTTGACCTGAAAAAGCTGTCTTGTTTTAATAATAAATCTACAGCTATGGCAATAGTTACTTCTAAAAATCTATTCTTATATTCTACTTCTCTTTTTACTATGCTATGTTCTGTAGATTTATTATTAAACACATTTATAAGTATTTTATTTATTGTTTACATAAATAGTAAATAAGATATTTATATAAAATATGGATTGTTTTGAAGAATGAATTCTCGTTTGGTTACTTTTGGATCCCTTTAATAAATGAAAAGACAGTTACAGCAATATCAATCAATTTAAAGTTATTTAATCTGAAAAAGCTGTCTTGTTTTAATAATAAATCTACAGCTATGGCAATAGTTACTTTTAACAAATAAAAAATTGATATGATTTTTCTTCTTTTACATTGCCAAATTCTGTAGATTTATTATTAAACACATTTATAAGTATTTTATTTATTGTTTACATAAATAGTAAATAAGATATTTATATAAAATATGGATTGTTTTGAAGAATGAATTCTCGTTTGGTTACTTTTGGATCCCTTTAATAAATGAAAAGACAGTTACAGCAATATCAATCAATTTAAAGTTATTTGATCTGAAAAAGCTATCTTATTTTAATAATAAATCTACAACTATAGAAATAATTACTTCTATCAAATAAAAAAGTTAATATGAATTTTGTATTTGGATGTTTTAATTGTTATATTATAATTAAATTTTATTTTTTAAAAAAAAACATTTTACTATATATTCTATGAAAAATATAACCTTTTTAAATAATATTCTCTTTATTAAATAATAATAAATTATGAATGAAATTACTTAATTAATAAAAATAAAAAAATTATTAAATAAAGTGTATAATTGTATTAAAATAATAAAATAATAAATAAAAATGAATAAATAAGCTCAAATAAAATAGTGTATATCTAATTTTAATTCTAGAATTTATCCATATGGTCTTTATTAATTCTTATAAAATTATACTTAAAAACTAATAATTAAATAATTTAGTAAGTATTACTAAAAATGACAAATTTAAAATATGTAAATAGAAAAATAATAACAAATTTAAAAATGAAATACAGAACTGTTTTATGCTTCTGTATAAAATGAGTGTTTATAATAATTGATACTTTTAATATTTTAATTTTATTTTAATATTCTTTAAATTTTAATTTTTAAATATTTTATTCAGTATTATATATATTTAATGATAGTTTATAATACTTTTTTTTTTAGTTGAAGTAAAAGAAGATAAAATAAGTAATATTTTATAATACTAAAGTATAATTTTAATTTATTTTTTTAATTTTTAATTAGTTGTTGCTACGGAAGAACAACTAGATGTGTGGCATGATCATTTCGAAAATCTTGCATCAGATCCAAGTGGCGTAAGTCTTGATTTGGAGCATTGGTATGAAGAACCAACGAATAAACGTTTTTCACTCCCTATGCTTGATGAATGGGATATCAACCAAGATATTAGTATTGATGAAGTCAAGTCAGCTATCCTCTCTACTCCGAATTATAAAGCATCAGGTCCGGATGGTATTCCAATTGAATTTTACAAAGCATTAATTCCATCAAGTAATGATTCTAATAATGCTACAGATAATAATTCTTCCGGTAATACCACTTCAGATAATGATGCTTATGGTTTAAATTTTATTCTTAAATTATTCAACCGTATTTGGGATGGAGACTTCCCCAACTCATGGAATGAATCCAGTATTGTTTCTATTCCTAAGAAGGGAGATTTGACAGATTGTGATAACTATCGAGGTATATCACTTATCAATAATGGTATTAAGTTGATTTCCAAAATTGTCACCACTAGAATCTCAGAATATGGTCTAAAGAATAATTTCATTAGACCTGAACAATTTGGTTTTCGAAAAAAGGAAGAAAGTATCAGTCTTTTCATTTCAATCCAAGAAATATGCCGTAGACGTCAATTAGATAATAAAGAGACATATTTGGCCTTTTTAGATCTCAGGAAAGCATACGATTCAGTCCCAATCGGTAATATTCTCAATAAATTAGATTGTTTAGGAATCCGAGGTAAGAGTTTACAATTCATCAAAAATTTATATTTAACATCTAAGGCTAATGTCAAATTAGATGGACAATTCTCGAAATCTTTTGATGTGAAGAAAGGAGTCCGTCAAGGATGCCCTCTTTCTCCTATTCTCTTTAATCTCTTTATTAATGATATATTTAAAGAGTGTGAAGATCTCGGAGTCAGTTTAGGTGACACTCGATGCTGTGGTGGACTTTTTGCAGATGATATAGTTATTTGTGCTCCAACAAGAGGATGCTTAAAAAAGATGCTTAGAAGAGTTAATGAATGGGCCTTGTATAATGAAATGGAATTTGGTATCCAGAAGTGTTCAACGATGGTGATTCGTCCTGAATCAATAGAAAATCAGAACAAGAGAGATCCAACATTTTACTTAGCAGGACAACCCATTCCAACTACTGATTGTTATACTTATCTTGGTGTTCCATTTGATAAGAATCTGTCCCTTAAACCAGTTATTAAAGCTCTTAATAACAAGGTTTTGAAAGGACTTTTCTCAGTCAGTAAATTCTTAAGAAATCCTAATATTCCTATTCCCTTCAAAAAGCTAGTACTTAACTCACAAGTGATTAGCAGAGTTTCATACTTTGCACCATTACTTGGATCCAACAAAGCCAGGTCTAGGATTGCACAGAAGCATGTTAACAAAGGAATACGATGGGTTGCCGGAGTTCATAAAGCTGTATCGTTTATATCTTTATACTCTATCTCAAAAGATTTGAATATTCCTCCATTGTCAGCCAAATGTGCATTAGCTCAGGTTAGATGTTTTAACAAATGGAAAAACTCAAATTGTATTATCTCACACCTTGTCAATTACATTCCTAAATTTAGAAAATACACGTGGTGCAAATCAAGTAGGACACTTGATAAAAAACTAAAGAAACATGGAGATGTTAAAGCAGTTAAAAACTTTTATTGGAAAGATCTCAAAGGGAATTCAATCAAAGCGCAATATTATGATGATAATAAGTTTATTGATACTAAAGATTTTATTAAATTATGTTATGAGTACCCAGAGTTTGCCTATGGCTTCTACTGGCTATTGAAAGCAAGAAGCGGATACAAGTTGGATGCTAGAGTTGCCAAAGCTGCCAAATTTGTTGATCCAGTTTGTCCTAACTACTGTCCATGTTGCAAGTGTGGAGATCAAAGTATTAAACATTGGTTATTAGATTGTCCAACATTTAGAGATATCCGTATTAAACATTATGATTCCATAGTCCAGCTATTAAATTTTTTCAGTCAACGTAATTCCAATAGTCCTATCAATAATAATGAAATTGATAATATCAGTAGAGATAGTAATAATATTAATAGTAATAGTAACAATAGTAATAATAACAATAGTAATAGTAACAATAGTAATAATAACAATAGTAGTAATAGAAATAATAATATTAGTAATGATAGCAATAGTGAAGATAATAATTCTAATTTAGATAGTAATTTAGTTAATGATAGTAATAGTTCTAATAATCCGGTGAATATTAATGTGTATGATTATTCTAGTGTGTGCAGTAAAATATTTAAATTCCTTCTTGGGGGAAGAAGTTTTAACAATATCAATTACAATTCAAGGGAATGGAAAGAACTTTGTAAGCGTCAGATTCAATCTGGTACTAACGAAGGAACACCATTCTTGACGGTAACCGCGGAACTTCTAACCAAAATCATGCCTTTTGCTATTGGCCAGCAATGGTCAATGTTCAAAAGGTTTGAAGCAACATCCAAGAGCGTCAATGCTGAAGAAACAGTAAGACAGGCCAGGAGGGCCAGCGCAACCAATGGAGATCATAATTTTGTCCCATGATAAAATTTTGATCTTTGGCTCGGTGTCCCATTGGAAGTCAAATACAATTATTATACTTTAGTATGATAGTGGCTTTCTTACTTTAATTAAAATTACTAGAATACATTATACCCAATTTTTATTCATTTGTGTTTATTTAAACATATTTTTTTTTATTTTTATTTTATTTTAATTTTTATATTACATGTATTATAATTTTAATTAAATTAATAATAAAGTTTAAAATATTTGATGCCGTTAAAAAAAAAAAAAAAAAAAAAAAAAAAAAATTTTTAATTTTAATAAATAATAACAATAGTAATAGTGATATTTAATAATGCATATAATAAATGAAAATGTATAAAAGGAAGATAAATTTCTTTTTTAAAAAGACAAACAATAAATAGAGAATAAAAATATAATAAAAAGACAATTTAAAAGCATAATTAAAAGAGTTTATTTTTTGGTTTTAAAGAGATTTATTTGTTAATTATAAAACATAATTTATTTCTTAATCTAAATTCTAGAAATTATTATTTATTAAAAATATTATGTTATTCAAAAATATATCAGTCAAAGCATCATTAATGTTAAAGAATGGATAAATAATGTTGGTTTATTTAACTCAATGATATATAATATTGAACATTCATTCATCATTATACCATTATTAAATATAAAAAAAATTTAAAAAAATCTAATAGAAAATAATTAAGGTGCATTTTTAATATGGTTTTTTTTATAAATTTTATAAAATATAATGTTAATAATGATAATTTAAATATTAAATGCATATTTTATTTTTTATTTTTATTAAATGTTTTATTTTATTATTAAATAAATTAAATTATGCCTTTTTATAATTTTAAAAAATGATGTAAAAAAAAAGATAAAATATGATTTTACTAATAAATATATATTTAACAAAAAAAATAACATTGAAATAATATATTAGAATGGTATTATTTATTACATTATTCCTACTTTTCATTTTGTATTAATAATTTCAAAAAAAATAATTCATTTTATTCAAGATTCAAGAGTAGAGTTCAAAAAAAAAATATAGAGATGCAATGATAAAAATTTTAAAAAATTTAAAAATATAATGTTCTTCAACCTTTTTGGTTTTCTGGACGAAAAGAACGAACAGTAATAGTTGTTTGCCACATTTGTGATTCACGAAGTTTCTTTAATTCATTAGCAAGATTTTCACGTTAGTCTGATTTAGAATTGGCAATTAAAGTATTTTCAGCTTCTGTACCATTTCTAACACTTTCATAAAAGTCTTCAAAGACTGGTTTAGTAGCAGCATAGAATCTCCATCCAGTCAAGAGCTCCACGACAAGCTATGGTAGAACAGTTATCATACATCCAATCCATACCATTCTTACCAACAAGTAGATAGAGAGATTGGGTGGCTTCTTTAACAGTTTTATTGAAAGCTTCAGATGGAGTGTGACCATTAACAATTAAAACTTCAAATTGAGCTTTGAAACAACCTTGGATACAACTCATAAGTGTACCACGTTCACCAGTAAGATAAGTGTAAGTTTTTCTTTCAAAAGTAGTTGGATAAAGACAACCTGAACCAATAGCAATACCAGCAGCATGGGCTCTTTCTTCAGCCTTACCACTGTAGTTTTGGAAAACAGCAACGGAAGAGTTGATACCACGACCTTCTAAAAAAAGAGTACGAACAGTAGTACCAGAACCCTTTGGTGCAACCATGATAACGTCACAGTCTTCTGGTGGAACAACACCAGTCTTTTCCTTAAAGACAATAGAGAAACCGTGAGAGAAGTAAAGAGTCTTTCCGTGAACTAAATCCTTAATGCTTAATGGTGTTCCAGCAATTCTTTTTACCGGCATCGGAAAGAAGATTCATGATAATGATACCTTTTTGGCAAGCTTCAATTATTTCGAAAAGTGATTCACCTTCAATCCAACCGTCTTCTTTAGCAGGTTTCCAAGATGGACCCTTACGAAGACCAATGATAACGTTGAAACCCATATCTCTTAAATTACGAGATTGGTTACGACCTTGTGTACCATAACCAATAACAGTAAAAACATCATCCTTGAATATTTCATCAAGTTTTTCTTGTGGGAAATTGGAAATTTCATATACAGTTTCGTTAACACCACCAAAATTAATAACCTTCATCTTTTATATTCTTTGTTTCTTCTTTATTAAAATTAAATAAAAAATCATTACTTTCAAAAATTACCAGAAAGAATGAATTTAAGTTATGAAAGCACATTTAAAAGAATGTTGATTATATCCAAAAAAGAGTATTGTGGTATTTTAATAAATATATCAGAATTGCATATTAAAGAAATAGATATTATTAAAAAAATACTTGTCTTTTCATTAAAGATTATTATAAAATATTATTAAAATATTTTTATGCATGATTCTTTTTGATTATCCAGAAAAATAGATACATCATAAGGTATTAGAAATGGAAAATAAATTACTTTCTGGTGACGTACTATTAGAAAAGTTGATTATAAAATTGCCTATTGGACCAAAATATGTTAGTCGCTCTTATTATGTCTTATTATTTGGTAATAATCATAAAATGTATAATTTAGATTACAAAATTGGTGAAAAAATTGATTATATTATTATAAATACTAATTCATTTTCATCTAATAAAAATTCAACTCTATTAGGTGATAAAATCATGTCTTTAGACTTATATAAGAATATATGTGAAAAAGCTATTAAAAATAAAGATATCATCAAATCTAAACTATATTATTATTATCATTATGTAGAAACAGGATTTAAAAGTTTATTAAAAGACTTAAATAACAATATTAGTGATTTATTATAATTTATTTATTATAATTCAAATAAATAAATTAAAAAAATATTTAATTATATATTTATATTTTATTTTTTTAAAAATACTTTTATAATTATTTAATAATATTATAATTTTTACTTTTAAAGGGGTTAAAAATTATAAAGATTTTAAAAAATAATTTTATATAATTTAGTAAATAAAATCGTTTCTTATTTAATATTTTCATTATTTTCATTATTTTCATTATTTTCATTATTTTCATTATTTTCATTATTTTCATTATTTTCATTATTTTCATTATTTTCATTATTTTCATTATTTTTAGTATTTACAGAATTTTCATTCTTTTCATCTTCTTCATCATTGTATATTCCTATAATTAATTTTGGAGATATAGATGTTAAATCATCTCTGACACTATAAAAGACATCTTGAATTACCCTAAACGGATCTTCAAAAGATAATCGAGAAATAAAAGAGTAATTACCATTTTCCATTCCAAAACGAGACATGTGTGTAATTGTATTATCACAACACATGAAATTAATTAGTAATTCTGTATGTTGCATACTGTATAGATAAATGTATGCATTTACAATTTTTGTTAACTGCTTTAAAATATTCTTTTTACGTAATTCAAAATCAATAGTCATTGAATTAGCATATACCAATTACATAGACCTTTCCTTATCAATGTATTCATTATCAAAAAGATCGTTTAATTCTAACCCTATAATTTCTATAAAATGTTCATTACCTATAGCTTTCAATGTAGCTTTAACAATAACTTTAGTTCCCGATAATACAACATTATTTAATATTTTGTTAACATCCTCATCATCTAAATTAACGAAACCATTTTCAAGTAGATAATATTTATCAAATCCTTCAAATTCAAAGTTCTGTTCATGAATATTTTCTTTTATTATACGAGATTTAATTTTATCCACAATTATTTTAACAAACTTCTCACAATCAATTTCTTCTGCTTTTTTTTTTTTTTTTAAATAATTTCTAACTTTATTATAATAAACATATTATCATTTTATAATTTAGTATTTATTTTATTAATAACTGCTTTTTTTTTTTTTTTAAATAATTTCTAACTTTATTATAATAAACATATTATCATTTTATAATTTAGTATTTATTTTATTAATAAATTATGAATGGTTTATAAATTTACAATTTATATAAATAATTGTAAAGATAAAAATAATTACAATAAATAATTTATAATCCTTTATACTTTTTAAAAACTTATATTTATATTTTAAATATAATTATATATAGATCATTTTTCTAAGGAAAGATCTTTAAAATTTTTTAATGCTTTTATACTAAAATATGGCTTAGAAACTAATATATATAAATATAATTAGTCATAACTAATTTATAAATAACTTATATAAACTTAATGATATTAAAGTTATCTATCTATCTATTTATTCATCTACATAATATATATAATGAAATTAATTATACATTATAAGAATATTGTGTATTTATCATAATGAATTAATATTGTATTATGTTAAAGTTATCCTTTTTAATATAAATTTGTTAATTCTTTGTGAAATATAATAAAATAATAATAAAACCAAATAATTATTTAAATAATAAAATAAATATATAAAATTGATACAAAGTATATAAATAAATATAAACTTTACAAATAATATATACTAATTTTTCTTGATTTTTTATTATATTTTCATTTTCATTGGTATATATATAAGGATATAAAGCACCTTCATACAACATCAAATCAAATAATTGGAAATTTATAGCTATTGGATAGGTAAAGGAAATAATACATGGTGTAAATCTAAGTAGTATTTGGTCACTTGAATAATTTAAACATGATAATAATTTACAAATAATATTATCATAGGTATCTCTTTCATAAAACGTAATTTTATTTTTAGTGATTTTTATACTATCATGATAACATTTAATAACTATAAAATTATCTGAATCTTCAACATTTTTATTTTAATATTCTGTAATTAACTCCTGATTATAATTATATGTTTCAATATAACTTTTATTAAAGTAATAATAATTTATTCTTTTGATAAAAGCAGTTACATATTGACAAGTACTTAGTAAATTTAACTTTATTAATTTATTATAAATATTTATAAGTGTATACGAAGGTAAATTTATAGATATGAAATTTTGTTTTTGTTGTATCTTTTAAATCAAAATTATATTAAAATACTATATTCCTTCCAAAATATTGATAAGTAAAAAATTACTCAGATTGTAATTTATATTATTATTGTTATATTTAATAGTATATTGATATTTAGTAAGATTATTACAATGAATAATGCCTATTCCTTCAAAAAATGAAAAGCATTATTAATTATTATTGTATGTTATTGTATGTTTATCAGATAACTCTTTTTCAAGTAATAAATTACGGATTAATTGAATAATATCTATTATATATAAATTATAATATATACATATATATATATATATATCATTTTATAATTGTGGATATTTTTTAATTATTAATTTATTATTATATTTTATTATGGAATAAAGATATATGTATAGATATATATATTTAAATTAATATAAATATATTATAATATATTAAATTTATTAAAAAAATATATTACATTTATTATTATTAAAATGAACTATTTTTTATTACTTTAAAATATTAAATTTCAGGAATATTTAAATAGTTTTATAAAAGAAAAAACTTAATTATAAAATATGAAGTTAAACAAAAATATTAACGGAAATCTTATAATAAATTTATAAATATTATATTTTAATACAAATAGAAATATTATTATTTAGATATTATATATAAATATTATTTATAAAGATAAAAAATATAAAAATATCTATGATTTATTATTATTTTAATTAACAATAATAGTATATAATGAACAATAAAAATATTATATTTATTTTCATTGGATTATTTGTAACGCAATTCTTTAAAAAATCATTTCAACAAATCAAATATATTAATGTAATGCAAAAACGGAAAGAATAAATTAGGATATCTATTCTATTACAATAACACTAAATATAAAATAAATAAAATTGTTTTTTAAAAAAATGTCTTATATTATAATAGAATTTTTTAATAACAATTACATCGATAAAATGATGTAAAATATTTTCTATTTATATTTTTCCTAAATACATTTATATTATATTATAACTATTTATTTCTTATATCAAAAACCTTAATTATTAATAAATATTTAAACTATTGGCAATTCAAATTAAGTACTATTTAATTTGAATATGTGCCCATGTATTATTGATATATTAAACATTTAATAATTATATACTATATATCTATTTCTATTACAAAACAATACTAAAACTAGGGGTTTAATATGAGAAATTTAATTTATATGCAGAACATTAAAATAAAATAATGATTTATTTTGTTTTAAACTTTAATTATTAATAAATAAATTATATACCATTTTCTTTTTCTGTAATATAATTCGTGTAACATAAACAATAATATTTATGACTTAAGCTACATTAAAGACATCAATCTGTGGCGTTTGATATCTTTACAATCTCTCTCTCTAAGTCGGGCTCCTGAGAGATTAATTTATAAAAAATCCTTTCTCTAAGGAATTTCAATTACAAATGGTTGGTATTTATGCTTAATTAGATTACCAACTTTATTCTTTCTAATTTTCATGGAGGAATCATTCGACTTATGTTTTGACTTTTTAGAGTTTCTTTCGAACTCTTGTATTAATTGTTTGTCTGGAATCTGATCTTCAGAAGTCCAGGTGGATTTGTCAAATTCCTTCCACGATAACTTATAAAATGTTTCACTATTAACAGATTAATCTTCTCAATTTTTTCTGGAATTTTTTTAATCAAATCTGTGTTAAGATGAATATTTCTCTTCCTACGGTTAGACCTATCATTAAATTCATTTTTAAAGTATGGTTCTAACAATGAGACATGAAAGACTGGATGACATCTCATGGTCTTTGGAAGTTTCAATTTAAAAGCGAGAGAACTAACTTTTTCAATTATTTCAAATGGACCAAGCATTTGAAGTGCTAGTTTCTTCTTCAAGTTAGTTCCAGGCGAATCTTTCAATAACCATATCTTCTTTCCCACTTCGAATTCCGGGGGACTCATTCTTTTCATATCGGCATATTTCTTATATGTTTCTTTTGCTTTTTCTAGGTTTTCTTTTAATAATTTAAAGTTTTCATTCATATCAACTACTCTTTGTTCAGCTCTACTAGGTCTATCATTAACTGGGATTTCTAAGCTGAACTTTGGATGAAAACCATAATTAGTAAAGAATGGGGATTGATTTATAGATTGCTGTAAAGTATTATTATATGCAAATTCAGCAAATGGGATAAGATCAACCCAGTTATTCTACTTTTTATTAATAAAACAACGGAAATATTGTTCTAATATGCCGTTCACCCTCTCCGTTTGGCCATCTGTCTGCGGATGGTTAGCAGTTGATAATGAATGATTAATATTGAGAAGGTCACAAAGTCTTGACCAAAAATCAGAAGTAAATTGCGAGCCTCTATCAGAAATGATGGAATCAGGAAGACCATGCAAATGGAAGACATTAGCAATAAATGCATAAGCAGCAATCGAAGCAGTAGGAAGACAACGTAAAGGAATAACGTGTGCAAATTTAGTAAATCTATCGACAACAACCATAAGTGTAGTTATACCTCTGGACATAGGAAGATCAACAATAAAGTAGATAGAGATATCAGACCAAGGCCTACTAGGAGTGTTCAAAGGGGATAACAATCCATAAGACTTATGTCTGGGGACTTTGGATTTGCAACAAGCCACGCAAGATTTAATAAAGGGTTTAACATCTGAATGAAATCTTTGCCACTAAAAGTTTCTTGAAATAAGTTCGACAGTTATCTTAATGCCGAAATGGCCAGCAGCAACGGAATAATGATGAAGTTCCAAAACTCTAGTCCTAAGAGACTTTGGAACATAAATAAGATTATTAAATAATAAAAATCCTTCATCATCGATAATAACTTTATCAATATTTTTAATAGGACCATTACTTGTAGAATCATTCATTTTAAATTGGACAATGGAATTATACAAATCGTCATTTTTAAGTTCTAATAAAATAGAATCGATTAACGGTTTGTTATCGCTATGATGAAGCGAAATAGTAAGACAAGAAACATCAGAATTAATTTCGTTCACCAAGTGATCACTTCTACGAGATAGTATATCAGGCTTACCAGATTTCTTTCCAGCTCTATAAATGAGCTTAAAATCAAATCTAGATAAGAACAAATTCCATCTAATTTATCTCTGAGATAACATTTCAGGTTTTTTAGGAAATGTTAAGTTCTTATGATCAGTATAAATTATGAATTGATGGCGTGCAACCTCTAAATAATAACACCATTCTTCGATAGCAACTATGATGACTAAAAGCTCCTTGTCATATATAGGATAGTGTAAAAGTTTTATCCAGAATTAAAACAGATTATAAAACTTTTTCAATAAAACAAAACACAAAAAATAAAACAAAAAATATAAAAAAACAAAAAATAACAAAATATATTTTAAAACCTCTCTTTTATTAATTTTATTTAGTTATTAACTAAATTATAGTCAATAACAATTACATCGTTTTAAATTACGAAATTTTACATGTATTTATATTTTTTATAGATTATATTTTAATATACTATTCTATTTAATTATACAAATACTCAATATAAAATAAACAAACCTAATTTAATACCAACTTAATTAAATAATAAAATAATAAACCTGAACTAAAACTAATTAAATACACTTTTGATTCAATTTGAGTAAACTACAAATTGAATACAGTCCATGTATTACCTATATATTAATTAAATATTAATAATAATATTTATTATATATTTACTATTAAAAAATGCTAATTTAAAACTACGTTAAAGTTATTAAACTAATTTTAATTAAATAAAAACTTTTTAAGATTTAATTTGAATATTTAAAATATTTAAATTTAATTACTCATTAATTTAAATATTTATCCAAATTTCATTTCCAATTTTGATATTTTAAAATTAATCTTTATTTAATTATTCCATAAAATTTTTATAATAAATTTTATAAATAAATTTTTATTAAAGTATCAAAATTATTATTTAATAATTATTAATTAATTATTAAATAATTTAAAGATATATTTTATATCTTTACAGATAGTTTCTTTGACAACTCGTCAAACTCTTAGAAAGATATGCAATTTGCCGTCGAACTCTTGAAAAAGAATAGCACCAACAGCATAATTACTAGCATCAGCTTCTTCAATAAATTGTTTATTACTATCCGTATGTTTCAGAATAGGAGCAGACGTGAACTGATTTTTTAATAAAATAAAAGCATCCTGATCTTCCTTTACCCAATTAAAAGCAACATTTTTTCTAGTGAGTTTGTGAAGAGGGTTTTCAATTTTAGCAAAGTCTTTAATAAAGATTCTGTAGTAGTTACAAAGATCAATAAAAGACTGAACCTCCTTAACATTATTTGGCACTGGCCAATCGAGAATTGCTTTAAGTTTATTCTCGTCCATTTGCAAACCATCTTTTGAAATGACATATCCAAGGAAAGTAGTTTTCTCAACGTCAAACTCACATTTTTCTAATTTACTATAAATATTATTTTCAAGTAGTTTCTTAAGTACCTTTTTAACATGTTCATGATGTTCTTCGATATTATTAGAATAAATAAGAATATCATCAATATATGAGATAACAAAAACATCTAAATAATCATCGCTAATGAAGTATTGAAAAGTTGAAGGTGCATTTTTTAATTCAAAAGGCATGGCCAAATATTCAAAATGGCCATATCTAGTACGGAAAGCAGTTTTGTATTCATCGCCTTCTTTAATACGGTCAAGATTTTAAGCGGATTTAAGGTCTATCTTAGTAAAAATCTTAGCATTTTTAACTCTTTCCAGAGGGCCACTAATTAAAGGTAAAAGATATGAATTACTAATAGTAATGTCATTCAACCTTCTATAATTAATACAAAGTCTTAAGGAACCATCTTTTTTCTTAAAAAACAAAAAAATTAAGTGTAAGCAATTAGTTGTTATTTTTATATTGATATTGTTTGAATAAACTAAGATGAAAAAACAAAAAGCAAAATAAAACAAAAGTAAACAAATTTCAGTTAAACTAATATTAATTATAATGAAATGAAATAAAATAAATATTATTATTATTTTCTTTAATCTTATTCCTTAATAATTTTTATTTGTACTACCTTAATATTTATTATAGAATTTAAATTTAAATGCTTAAATATAATTTATTTCATACTTGTGAATTTTGTATATATATATAAAAACTTATTTTTTCATTTATTAGCCTTTAATATATATATATATATAATATATAATATAAAATAATATAAAATCTATAATATCTTTTAATTTATTAATTAAATTATTACATACTATACAATTACTTAATATTATTTATAATAATAAATTATATAAATAACATTTTTTTTGAGACAACAAATTATTATTATTAACTATTATTATTATTGAAAAAAATAATGAAAAAATGTATTATTTAATGTATTATTTAATATTAACTATAATTTTTAGTTATTTTATTAATATAACAATTAGTCAAAACTCATATTATATTGTCTCTATTCAAAGAAAAGCGATTGATAAAAAATATAATTTTGAGAATAAAAATATATAAAAAAATAGATGAACTTGTAAATGATAGAATGAATGATATCTATAACATTATTGACGAAAATAAACATACATTTGTATTAGGTAACGGTAAACCTGATAAAAAATTAGAAGAATTGGATTTTTTAAATTTAATAAAACGCAACAACGACAAAAATAAAAAAAAGAAAATTTAGATTTATTAACGAAAATAGAAAAGTTTTGAACGAAAATTTCAAGCGCTCCATCACCAATTCAACTGAAATAATGGAAGAAATTCCAATAACATCAAATTTAGTTAGTCATCTTTGCCCCATTACTAATTATTTCGCAATTAGAGTTTACCTCTCTTCAGAAATTGTAATGTTGAACACTGAAAGAATAGATTAGGATATCTATTCTATTACAATAACACTATAATTAAAATAAAAATTGTTTTATAAAAAATATCTTTTATTATAATAGAAATTTTATTAATAACAATTACATTGATAAATGATGAAAAATATCTTCTATTTATATTTTTCCTAAATACATTTATATTATATTATAACTATTTAAAATATATTATTATTTAAAACCTACACTAAAATCTTAATTATTAATAAAATATTTAAACTATAATTATTTTAGTAAAATTAAATAGGCAATCCAAATCAAATACTATTTAATTTGAATATGTGCCCATGTATTATTTATATATTAATCATTTATTATTTATATACTATTCATCTTTTTCTATCAAAAACAATACTAAAACTAAGAAATTAAATTGAGAAATTTAATTTATTTGTAAAACATTAAAAATTAATAATTTATTTTGTTTCAAACTTTAATTATTAATAAATAAATTATGTCTCATTTTCTTTTTCTGTAATATAAATTGTGTAACTTAAAAAATAATACTTGTGGCTTAAGTTACATTAAAGATATCAAGCTGAGGCGTTTGATATCTTTACAGAAATTATCTAAATCGTCAAAAAACTTGATAATGTTCTCTTTGTTGAAAAAGTTGTACAAAGTCAAAGTGAAGAATATAAATATTATAATATCGATGATATTAAGAAGGAAACTAATTGGATCAGTATTTCTGTCTTATCCCAATAAAATTTAACATTTTTCCTAGTTAAATTATGTGAAGGTTTGGCAATTTTTGCAAAATTATTAACAAACCTTCTATAATAATTACAAAGACCAAGAAAGTGTTGAAATCTTTAACACCTTTTGGTCTAGGCCATTCTTTAATAGTTTCTATCTTCTTTGGATCAGTAGAGATACCATTATCTGAGATAGTGAAATCTAAGAATTCAACTTTATTTTTATGAAATTCACATTTTTCAAAATTTGCATAAGTTATTTTGTATTAATTTTTCTAAAACAGATCTTACATGATTGATATGGTCTTTAAGATTTTCCGAGAAAATTAAAATATCATCCATATAAAATAACAAATTTATCCAAATATTCGCATAATATTTGGATAAATTTATGAATGACTGAAATGTTGCTGGAGCATTTTTTAATCCATATGGTATTACTAAATATTCGTAATGTCCAAACCTTGTTCTAAAAGCGGTCTTATATTCATCACCTTCTTTTATTCTTATCAAATTATAAGCTGATCTCAAATCCAATTTAGTGAAAATTTTTGAACCCTTAACCCTTTCAATGTTATCTGATATTAAAGGTAAAGGGTACGAATTCCTTACTGTTACAGCGTTTAACTTTTTGTAATTAATATAAACCCTTAGTGAGCCATCTTTTTTCTTCTGGAAAACAACAAGATAATCTGCAGGAGATTCAGAGGGCCTAATAAAACCTTTTTTAAGACTTTCATTAAAACTCTTGTAAGGCTTCTTCCTCTTGTCTTGACAAAGGATAGATAGGTCCATAATGTAAAGTGGCATCATTTTCTAGGACTATTTTACAATCAGTTAAATGATGTGGTGGTAACATATCAGCTTTTGATTTGCTGAAAACAACAGCAAGGTCTTTATATTTATTAGGGATTTCATCCATAATAAGGGTTAGGTCATTTTTCATCATCATAGAAATTTTCAACATTTTCAGATAAAAATGAATGGATAAAATAATTGATATCACTCTTATTAAAAGACGTAGAATTATTATCTTTATCTTGAGAATTAGATTTATGAGAGAAATTAGTAGAATTATTATTAGTATTGTCAGAAAATGAATTATTAAAATCTTTTTTAGAATGAGAAATTTTTAAATTTTTTGAAAAATTTTTTAAATTCTTATTATTGAAGTGTTTATGTAATGCTGACACAGAAAGAATAGATTAGGATATCTATTCTATTACAATAACACTAAATTTAAAATAAAAATAAAAATTGTTTTATTAAAAATATCTTTTATAATAGAAATTTTATTAATAACAATTACATCGATAAAATGATGAAAAATATCTTTATATAATTGTTACTATTTGATAATTTACACTTGAAATTATTTTTAACACGCTTATTTATAATGTTTTTATAGTTTTGATGTTTATTTAAAAAACTTGTTTTATTAATTATTAATTCTTTTAATCCTCAAAATTTAGTTATATGAGAATTTTTACTATATAATAGTGATTAACGATTAAAAAACTAGAAAAAACTAGTTTTTAAAATAACTAATTTTTACATGTATTTATATAATAATATTAAATTTAACTATCTAATGTTTAGTAATTACTATTACTAATAAGGTTATTAAAATTATTTAAAATGTATTAACTGAACCTATTTAACGAATTAAATTTGATCTTGTGATTTCTTATTTTGTTCATTCGTAAGGTCGATTTCGATTTGAAAGTTCGATAACCTTCTTTTCTTCAGGTCATTAGTAATTAAAGTTTCCGCGGCAGGGAATATTTCCTTCAATTCATTTTCTATTACTAATGCGTCAATTCTTTTATTTACTTGTTCTAATTTGTTTCTAAAATTTTCTATATCATTCTGTAGTTCTCCTAACTGTTTTTCCGTTTTATTTACTTTTTTAGTAAGCTCGATTCGTTCGGCCTTAGGGTTTAAATCATATCTGAGATCATTTATTTTCTGATTCAATTTTTCTAATTTCCTTTTTGTTTCTATCTGGCTATTTCCAGTTTGTATAAGTTGTATTTCTTTTTTTAAATTGATTATTTCTTGATTAAATCGTTCCTTGCGGCCTAAGACTTCTTTTAAGTCGGCGCATCTTAAATTGACTTGTTTTCGATATTGTTCTTCAAGGTAAGTATTTTCTTTTAATAAGTTTACAACCTGTTCCTTTAAGTTCTTAAATAAGGTATCTTGATTTTGGTACCATTTAAATAGGTATTCTTTTAGTTCAATTTGTTTATTTGCTTGAAGTAAGGATTCAGTGGTGGCCTTAAATACGTTAAAATCTATATTCTCCTTTTCATCAATATTTTCTTCTGTTTTTTTTTTATCTTTGAGCTCTATAGCATTCAGGATGAAATCTAATGAGTTAACTTCCTCTATATTGTTAACTTGTTGTGGATTGTTATTTGTGTCGTTGTTTTCATAGCTGTTTTCCATATTGATAAATCTAGATAAGAGATCGGCAATTTTATTATCTTTGCCTTCTATGTAACAAGGAATGACGCTAAAGTTGCAAATATTTTCAAATAAACGTAGTTTTCGATTGGTTTCAACTTTTGATCCCGAGTTAATGTAAATTACTAAGTTCTTATGATCGGTTGCACAGTAGATTTTTTGGCCTTGTTGTAAAAGTAGCTTGTAATGCAGTAAAGTTTCTGATAAGGCTAGTAATTCTCTATCGAAAGTAGAGTATTTCCTTTCTGTAGCGTTGAGCTTCCTGGAGTAGAATCCTATTGGTTTTAAATACTTTTTGAGTTTTTCTAAGTTATTTCTTTTAATTTCCATAGTATTCATAGCTTCATTTAATTTGATTGGTGGTTCTATGTCTTCACGATTTTTTGCTTTATCGGAGTTATTAGTTTTACGTCCATAACGTCCGGAATACGTCCCTTTTTTATGACCAAAAAGATTTTCGATAATTTCTCGATTAATATTACTCTTGTATACGTTATTTGAAACGTAGTTTTGAACATGTACATGGGTGGCCTCCGCTTGAAAAATTGCGGCTCCAATTCCGATTTCTGATGCGTCGGTTAGGATTAGAATATCGTGATTAGGTTTGAATGGCGCTAATTCTGGAAGGTTAGGTAAGAGATTTTTATAATAATTTAGCTCTTTATCCATTTCGTTAGTCCAAGCAGTAGTTTTGTTAGATAAACCTAAGGTGATATTTTTGGTTTTATTAGTAAAGTCTTTAATATAATCCTTAAAATAGTTAAGGAAGCCATATAACTGTTGATATTCCTTTTGAGTATAACATTTCTTAATGTTTAGCTGTTTATTAGATATTGGGCGGATTTTTTCGTAACTAATTTTGTAACCTAAATATTCAAATGTTTCTGGGAAAAATAAACATTTTTCCAGTTTACAGTAGAAATTATTATTTTTGAACTTCCCAAGGGTATAGGCGCATAATTTTATACACTCTTCCTTGCTGTGAGCATAAATATGGATATCGTCTAGGTACACGTCGATGCCTTTGTTAAGATAGTCCTTAAGTAATAGATTTAGAATAGACTGGAATATAGAGGGAGCGGTTGAAAGACCGAATGGAAGGACCTTCCATTGATAAGTTTGATTCCTAAAGCGAAAGCTAGTAAGGAAGCGGTATTTAGGCTCTAGATATATTTGATTATATGCATTTCTAAGATCTAATAAAATATGATATTTAAACTGAGCAGCACGGTGGACTAATTCCATAATTTTAGGAATCGGATAATTATTATGGTGTAAACAGTTGTTTACCATTACATAATTGAAAACTGTTCTGAATGTACCATCCTTCTTTGGGACGTTAAATACATTGCAGGCTGAGCTTGCTCTAACTTTTTCTATTTTACCGTTATTTTCTAGTTCTTGAAATTCCTTTTCCAAAGCTTCTTCTTGTTTCTGATCTAATTGAATATGAGGCATCATTGGTAGATGTTTCACTTTTTCTTTATCATAAGGTAAGTATGCATTTAAATTTTGTTCCTTTCTATTAAATATTTTTCCTTTTGGTGGAGATTCGAACACTTCTTTAAATTCTTGTAACTCTTGTGGTAGGTTCTTTATTTCCTTTATAATAAATTCTTCAAGGCCTTCTTTATGGTCAGTAGAAATAACAAAGCTTTGATTTTTTTGTTTCTGTTGGAGTAATTTTTGTTCAATTTTGAGCAGCCTCTTTTCCCTTATTATTTTTGCCCATCTGCATACTTTGCTGATTATAATTTAAATATAACTGTCCCGAAATATTGATAGATTTTCTTTTTGGTATGTGAAATATCGAATCAGAGGATTCTTCACTTTCGGACAATGGTTGATTTATAGATTTACTTGTGTGTTTTAACAAAATGTTGTTAGTTGGCTTTTGGTGCCGATTATAAAATTTGGGCTGTGAAGGACTTACTTGTTGCCTTTTTTTTTTTTTTTTTTAATGATTTGTGCCTAGGACTTACCTTTTGCCTTTCGTCCGTAGATATTGTTTTATTATTAACGAAAACTAGATAACTCGTAGTTTTTTCTAGTTTTTTAAGTTGGTCCCGGTTTCAAGAGATTAATCTTGATACTTGGATTTATTCTTGTCAACTGTAACTATATAAAATACAACCTAAATCGTATTTTAAATTGGTTTGTGGATTCGGATCTAAGATAAATTTTCTTAAATTATTTCCAAATCTACGTATATATTGAGTAATAAATCCTCTTTTAGGGTCTTATTATCGTTAGTTTACTTAAGTTCTCTAGTTATCTTTATATAATTGTTACTATTTGATAATTTACACTTGAAATTATTTTTAACACGCTTATTTATAATGTTTTTATAGTTTTTGTAAAGATATAATATATATCTTTAAATTATTTAATAATTAATTAATAATTATTAAATAATAATTTTGATATTTTAATGAAAAATTATTTATAAAATTTATTATATAAATTTTAAGGAATAATTAAATAAATATTAATTTTAAAATATCAAAATTGGAAATGAAATTTGGATAAATATTTAAATTAATGGATAATTAAATTTAAATATTTTAAATATTCAAATTAAATCTTAAAAAGTTCTTATTTAATTAAAAATAGTTTAATAACTTTAGCGTAGTTTTAAATTAGTATTTTTTAATAGTAAATATATAATAAATAGTATTATTAATATTTAATTAATATATAGGTAATACATGGACTGTATTCAATTTGTAGTTTACTCAAATTGAATCAAAAGTGTATTTAATTAGTTTTAGTTTAGTTTTATTATTTTATTATTTAATTAAATTAGTATTAAATTAGTTTTGTTTATTTTATATTGAATATATGTATAATTAAATAGAATAGTATATTAAAATATAATTTGTAAAAAATATAAATACATGTAAAATTTCATAGTTAAACGATGTAATTGTTATTGACTATAGTTTAGTTAATAACTAAATAAGAATAAATAAAAGAGGATATAAATAAATTTTGTTTTGTTTTTAATTTTTTATTTTATTTAGTGTTTTTTGTTTTATTGTAAAAAATTTTATAATCTGTTTTAAATTTTAAAATTTTTACAGTTTTGATGTTTATTTAAAAAACTTGTTTTATTAATTATTAATTCTTTTAATCCTCAAAATTTAGTTATATGAGAATTTTTACTATATAATAGTGATTAACGATTAAAAAACTAGAAAAAACTAGTTTTTAAAATAACTAATTTTTACATGTATTTATATAATAATATTAAATTTAACTATCTAATGTTTAGTAATTACTATTACTAATAAGGTTATTAAAATTATTTAAAATGTATTAACTGAACCTATTTAACGAATTAAATTTGATCTTGTGATTTCTTATTTTGTTCATTCGTAAGGTCGATTTCGATTTGAAAGTTCGATCAAAATGATGAAAAATATCTTCTATTTATATTTTTCTTAAATACATTTATATTATATTATAACTATTTATTTCTTATATATTATTATTTAAAATCTACACTAAAATCTTAATTATTAATAAATATTTAAACTATAACTATTTTTAGTAAAATACAATTGGCAATTCAAATTAAGTACTATTCAATTTGAATATGTGCCCATGTATTATTGATATATTAATCATTTATTATTTATCTATTTCTATAAAAAAACAATACTAAAACTAGGGATTTAAATTGAGAATATTAATTTACTTGTTAAACATTAAAAATAAATTAATAATTTATTTTGTTTTAAACTTTAATTATTAATAAATAAATTATGTCTCATTTTCTTTTTCTGAATATAATTCGTATAACTTAAACAATAATACTTGTGGCTTAAGTTACATTAAAGATATCAAGTTGAGGCGTTTGATATCTTTACAGTTTAAAATTATTACAATAAATGACTATTTTTATGATTAAAATGAATCTTAAATTTTTTCATGAATTTATTTCCAAATAATAAATCCATAGGAATATGTTCTGAAATTAAGAATTTTTCTTTAAGATATAAAATGAAATTTATTTTTGATAAAAATCTTTAATTGAAATTTTAAATAAACATAATCATTGATATCTTTTATAATTAATTTGTTTTTAATTTTCTTTTAATTAAACCATATTTTTCTACAAATATGTTAGAAATAAAGTTACATGAAGAACCAGAATCAAGCATTGAATTACAAATTATTTGTGAATTAGTAATAAAATTAGAGTTATTATTTAAGAATTCCTTTGGAATATATGAATTAAAGGTTAAAAATGAATTTAAATTAAGATTTTCTTTGTTTTCTAGAGATAGGAAATTATAATAAATAATTTTTGGTGTATTATGAACATCCATTGACGTCTTATGGTGTTCATTGTTTAAAAATTTTTGTATGAAGTTTTTTGGGTTCTTGTAGTAGAATAATTATTATTATTACCACTATTATTGTTATTAGCTGGTTAATTAGATTTTAAATTATTATTGTTATTATTATTATTGTGATATTTTTGATAATTGTTTCTATTATTATTGTTGTAATTATTGTTGTTATTATTATTATAAAAGGAATTCTCTCTTCCATGACCTTTATTATTAATTTGATTTAATTTTTAATTTGAAATACTAATTTGTTCAAATAAAATACATCTTGTAAAAATAGCTTCGAGAGTAGTAGGAAAGTCGTATAATTTTTCAATATCTTCTTGATGCTTAGGATGAAGACCAGTATAAAACATAAGAGTAATAGCTTTTTGAATCGAGTTAAAATATTGAATATATGATCTAAATTCTTCCATGTATTCATTAATTTTTCCGTATGTTTGTTTCAATTTTCTTAGTTTAATCTTGGCTAATTTGTTGCTTGAAACATTTGGAAAAGCATTTTTTAATTCTACTAATAATTCAAACATTGTAGAAGGATGAGTATTTCCACTGTATCTTTTTAAATACCAAGTTCTAGCAATTCCTCTTAATCTTGTTTTAACAAAATTAATTTTAGCTTCTTCCATCATATGTTTATTAGGATAAGTGCTAAAAGTATCTTCGCAAATTTGACAGAATAGTTCTGTTTCATGAGGATCACCAGAAAAAAGACCTGGATCTGGAACTTGATTTATTGGAGTGGAATATTTTGATCTCATTATTACATCAAAATCCAAATCATATTTTGTAGATGTAGATGGGGCAACTGAAGGGGTTAGGTCTGGCTGACCACCACTTGGTTTTCCATTCTTATTTAAATACTCTTGAATGGTGTTGATATTATTAGAGACCGATTCCAAAAATAGTTAAAAGTAAAATATTTTTTAGATCAGATAGGTGAAAATTTCCTTAAGTGTATGTTACTGATGAAACATCAAAGTCGTATATCCCTACCATGGGTTGGGTTATGATATTCAGGTAAGTATTAATGCACTTTTTAATTTACTACTATGATATTAACACTCGTCTAGTCGGCTTGAGAGAGTCAAAGTATACATGGTACATTTCAAATTACAACATTATAAGCGGTGACTTAGGCTATGCCAAATACACATGCAACATTCCTTAATCAATTTAAGTGTAAACATTAGGGGGCGGTTGACACGTGATCAACTTGACTATATGTGGCTTAGCAATATGGTTGGAAATATTGTACAATATGCAACTATGCAACTAATGTACATGAATTAAGTGAGCGTCAAGGCTGGTGATTCAGTATAACAGACCTGGAGGATCACAACCACCTAGCAATAGGAAAGAAAAGAGCTAACATCAAAGAATCGTCATTGGGGCTTACTCTGATTGATGGGAACTCGGAAATTAAAAAAAAATAGATATTAAAGTGATTTTAAGTTAAAAAGGCAATTTACTTTTATTTTAAATAAAGAATTTGTATATAAATGTACATACTCATAACTTTTTTTTTGCTATTTGGAAATATATTTTTTTATATTTAACAATAATGATCATTTAATTTTTTTTTTTTTTTTTTTTTGATAAACATAATAAAACAAGCATAATAATATTTATAGTATTTAAAGAAAAATAAAGCTTATTTCACTTTAATGCTTACTAGAAATCAATTTGAATATTTAAACTTTAATATTCAGAAATTAAATATATTATTAAAGTTGCATACTTGTTTTATAAAAAGAAATGTCATTAACAAAATTCTTTTCATCTTTTCAAAACAAATTTAAGTATGAAAAAACAATAATTTTTATTTTATCCAAAAATTTCAAAATTTCGCTAAAAGCGATACAGAGGATTCTTATTCCTTAAAACATTTGAAATTAAGGAAAGGAATTCAAAGAATAAAAAATAAAGAATATTTTCATTTAATTAAAAAAAATTAAAGATAAGCATTTAATTCGAAAATCATCGAAAAAATGCTTATTTAATATTAAAGATTTTATTACAAAAAAGGATATTAAAAACAATCAAAAAAATTCCTTGAATTTTGTAATAATAAATATAGTTATTAATTATAAATTTTTGAACAATAATGATCCAATTGTTGATTCCTTGGATCAAATTAAAGAAGAAAAAAAAGAAGCCATGAAGAAAATGGTAATTATACCATTTTTAATATTAAAGATTTTATTACAAAAAAGGATATTAAAAATAATCAAATATTCCTTGAATTTTGTAGATGAATTATTTAAATTATCTAAAGTCATGAATATAATTAATTGATATAAATAATGAGAAAATTGGTGATGAAATTACTATTAAATTTCAGAAGAAATTGAGAATAGTAAGTGATGGTATAAGTTATCACTTTAACACATGAAAATGAAGAATGTAATAATTTCAAATTTCTCAATTATTGAAGTTTAATTATCATATTAAAAATAAATTAGTAATTTATTTTGTTTTAAACTTTTATAAATTATACCTCATTTTCTTTTTCTGCAATATAATTTGATAACTTAATAATATTTGTCAAGTTACATAAAAGATATATTGTGGCATTTGATATCTTTACAAAATTCCAATCCAAGAATTTCGGTTAAATCGGAGAAGCTTTTAATCCTTAGTACACTCAATTTTGATTTGTAAGTGCATAAATTGAGATATATACTACAAAAGGATTATAATATCATTGAAGCCACAACTATTTTTATACCACGTGATTATTAAGTGATCCAGGAAATAATATTAATATTGCACTTCCTAAGTTCGTTGATTCTCTTCTAGGTGCTTATAAATATAAAAGTACTATTAATGAAATAATATTTCAATCTACATCTTCAGAAAGATATTCTAGAAATGTATGTGTGGCGTATCATTTATGTGGCGCATAATTTAATATAGTATGTCATTCATATTACTAATAGGATTCATCATTGCAGGATTTTGAAGTTACTATAATATACACAGTAAGTTATATAAACCATATAAAGTACCTATTTTAAAAAATAATTTATACAAATTAAAAGCCTTTAATTAGCTTAGCTTATGTATCAAAAGAACAAAATAATACTAGAGGATGTATTGATAAAAGTAAAATTAAATGAGAAAATCATTAAAAACAGTGTATTTAAAATTATTGAAAAGTCAATATTTTTTCTATTTCTTTTAATATTATAATTAATAATTTATAATATTATAATCAATATAATGATATTTTATAAATATTAAAAATTAATTTTATTATAAAAATTGAATAAAATATTTTTATATATAGTGCCACATTATAATATCTTTAATGTATTTTAAGCCATAAATATTATTATTGAAATTACACAAATCATTACAGAAAAAGAAAATGTAGCATAATTTATTTTTAGTAATTAAAGTTTAAAACAAAATAAATTATTAATTTATTTTTAATATTTTACAAATAAATTAAATTTCTCAATTTAATTTCTTAGTTTTAGTATTGTTTTTGATAGAAAAAGATGAATATTATATAAATAATAAATGATTAATATATAAATAATACATGGGCACATATTTAAATTAAATAGTACTTGATTTGAATTGCCTATTTAATTTTACTAAAATAGTTATAGTTTAAATATTTTATTAATAATTAAGATTATAGTGTAGGTTTTAAATAATAATATATTTTAAATAAATAGTTATAATAATATAAATGTATTTAGGAAAAATATAAATAGAAGATATTTTTCATCATTTTATTAATGTAATTGTTAATAAAATTTCTATTATAAAAGATATTTTTAATAAAACAATTTTTTATTTTATTTTAAATTTAGTGTTATTGTAATAGAATAGATATCCTAATCTATTCTTTCTGTGTCACCATTACAATTCAATATATTTCTTCAGACAAAAAGGAAAGCTATTGTATGGCAACACACTATGTTGAAGTTAATAAATATGGTGAAGATCTTCAATCAAACATGTATGCAAAGGTATCATTAAGATCCATTGATTCACTTAAAGATAAACCACAATATATAAAAAGATTATATTTTTTCTTGGTGAATATGGCATTCCATATAATATTAATGATATTAAAAGAATTAGTGATATATCTGTGTAATGGCGACACAGAAAGAATAGATTAGGATATCTATTCTATTATAATAATACACACAAAAATTTAAAATAGAAATATAAAAAAATTGTAAGAATTTTTAATAATAACAATTACATCGATATAATGATGAAAAATATTTTCTATTTATATTTTTCCTAAATACATTTATATTATATTATAACTATTTATTAACAATATATTATTATTTAAAACCTACACTAAAATCTTAATTATTAATAAAATATTTTAAGCTATACATATTTTAGTGAAATACAATTGGCAATTCAAATTAAGTACTATTCAATTTGAATATGTGCCCATGTATTATTGATATATTAATCATTTATTATTTATATATTATTTATCTATTTCTATTACAAAATAATACTAAAACTAGGGATTTACATTGAGAATATTAATTTACTTGTTAAACATTAAAAATAAAATAATAATTTATTTTGTTTTAAACTTTAATTATTAATAAATAAATTATGTCACATTTTCTTTTCTGTAATATAATTTGTGTAACTTAAACAATAATATTTGTGGCTTAAGTTACATTAAAGATATCAAGTTAAGGCTTTGATATCTTTACAATCCGAAAACAATCCTATTGTAATGTATAATATAATAAATATAATTAATTCTCATTATAATATTATGTATTTTTCTTATAATTCTTACATTAACTCAAATATAAATGTAGAATAAATATGAAAGTAAAAAAAAAATATATTCCATATATTTTTTTTATAAATGTAATAACAAAAAATGATAATATTGAAATTTTAAATGAACAATATAAATCTAAAAAATGCAATGAATCTTTACTTAAGATCTATAAAGAAATAAGTATGGATCAATATACAGCTTATGAAAATTTCATCATTCACTTCCGGAAATTATTCTGATCAAGATTTAAACGAATTAAAGCATATTATTTCTACATTAGAATCGGAACAATATAAATCTTCACATGTAATAAATAATAACGAAACTAGTGATTCTATTTCTGATACAGGTTAATTTTATGTAGAAGGAATAAAACTTTAAATAATATATGTTTTATTAATAACTTTATTTATTACGTTCCAATATTTCTATTCTGTCTAAATACTAAAACGTTCTGTCGTTGTCAAATATTAAAATTCTAACTAAAACAAGAAGCCCCTTTTTAAACAATATTTATTCTAGTCTATTTATACTAATGAGGCTTATTTTATAACTAATTGTCCAATTATAAGGCTGGAACTATATGGATCATTCATTTATTCTTTTACATTACATGATATTACATTTGTCATACATTTACATTACATTCTTGTGCATTGTAGAAACAATTAATATTATAATAAAACTATATAAATTTAATATTAGGAAAAATTACTAATGTAATAATATGTTCAAGTCACATATTATTTTTATATCATTTCTTTTAAGATCAATAATATTTTTTTGATTTCATTATCTTTATTATTATTGATTTTCTATGAATTTTAAATAGAATAAAAATTTACTATTTTATAGCTATGGTACTTTTTTACTAAATAATTAAAATATATAAAAAGATTAAATATACTAAAAATTAGTATTTAGATCAATTATTTAAAAACTTTATAATATTAATATGTTTTAATCTTATTAATAATAATTATAATCATATAATATTATATAATTTTTTTTCTATCAAATAAATATATATTATATATTATACTTGTTCATTATGTAATTATAATATAACAAAATTATTAAAATTATTAAAAATTATGAATAGCTAATTATATTTTAATTATCTAATAAAACAATATAATAATAAAATACTATTATATAAAAGGTTTTTTTAGATCGTATTTTTATTTTTTAAAAATATTTTAATCTTCTTTTTCCTTTTCTTTTTTTTTTAAAAAAATTTTTTTATTTATTTGTTATTTAATTAAAAATATGTATACTAAAATAATATCAAAAAGATTAATTTTAAAAGAAATTATACATATGTAAATAAATATTTTATATCTATAATAAATAAAATTAAAAGTTTTTTTTTTAAAAAAAATATATTAGCAAATATAATATAAAATAATAAATTTGAAATGGATCCTCATAAAACTTTTGACATTTTTCATTTTGTATTTTTAAGCACTCACCTTTAAAATTATCCAGTGTAATTGGAGTTGAAGTAACAAACCATGTATAGTAATAACTGTCAAATATTTTCATATCAAAAGCTTCATCTGTTCCTAATTTTGGAACACTTAAGAAAATACTTGAATTTCCATTTTGTATACCTTTAAAGGTTAATGGAATAAATTGTAAATCAATGGATTGTGTAGGATTTATATCCTTAGTAGTAATACTACTTATATTAGTTGTAGTAGACGTAGTTGGTGAAAAAGTAGGTAATATAATTGAAGTTATCGTTGAAGTTAATATGGTTGATACTACTGTGCTCTTGGTAAGATATTTAGTAGAAGTTCGTAATTTAGTCTTAGTGGAAGTTTCAGTAAAATAGCCGTTATTATATTTTTTCCAATTGAAATTTTTATAATCTTTAGAATTTTTACACTCTTCTATACGCAATGTATCGCTGTAATAAATACAATATGGTACACCGTTACTATTAGTAACCCCAAATATTTACTTCTGATCTAAATAAAGGAACAGGCGTTAGATTGTAACAATCATTATCTGGAATATGGAATTCGAGAGTTTTGTTATGTTCTTTTGTGTTAGATCTTGAAACTGATTTCTGATATAATCTCTCAGCCGATACTTCAATAGACTGATCTGTGGAAATATCATTTGTATGGGATATTGTATTTGATTTACCGTAAGAATAACTATTAGATGCTGAATTAGTATTAGAAGACTCAAAACTCCAACCTTTATCTTTAGTAAATGTATGTGTTAATAAATGTGAAAGAATCAGATCGAGTACTTTCTTCAGTAGTAGTTTCCGAATGACCTTGAGTATGGGAATCGGAATATCCGTCAGATGTAGTCCAGGTGTTGTTAATACCTGTAGAATCAGTATAGGTATCAGACCAATTTTCAGACTGACTATGACTTTCACCTTCACTTTTAACCGTACTATAACTATCACTTGTAGTTCTTATACCTGCAAATGCAATAGCAAGTTATTGTTGTGTATTAAGTTCATTAGGTTCTCTTTGCAATTCTCTGTCTTTCCTTGAGATTCTATCGACTGTAACGTTAAATTATTTGCCTTCCATGAAGCAGCATTAGCGTCTTTTGCAATCTCGTTGGCATCACTTGCTATATTATTAGCAATAAAAGCAGCTTCTGTGGAGTTTCTAGCGATATCATTAGCTATTTAAGCAGCTTCTGTAGAATTTCTGGCTATATCATTAGACTCTTTTTGTAAATTATTAGATTGTATTTGCAAGCCTATATTAGCAGCAGTACCAACTACATTTGTAACGGTATCAACAACATCACAAGGAATACAAGCATTCATACGTTTGCATAATGATAATACATCATTTCTTTTTAGTTTTGATTTGGCATTTTCATAATCTTTCTTATCCATTCGATTATATTCTTCGATATGTGATACTTCCTCACTTTTACTCTAATTGGTCTCATCAACAATTTCATGACCATCATTTCTTGCATGAGAATGTTCTTCACTTTCTGTATAAGCATAAGAACTCTCGCGAGTGTCAGTGTGTATGTTCCCTTGAATCTGTAACTGAATTTCCTTTAGATTTTGTATATGAAAGCACTCTTTCAGCTGATTTAGAAACCGTATCGGATTCGGAATATGAAAGTGACTTACTCTCTGTCGAAGATACTGACAATTCTAAAACTGTATTAATATCATCAGAAAATAAATTAATATCACTATAAACAACTCCATATGCTTGATGATAAGTTTTTCCATTGCTGTCTGTAATAGTTACACTTTCATCAATTGTATTTGAAACTCGAACACTACACGAAATAGATGAATCCCTCATCTTCATAACAGTTCCACATGGTTGTATATCTTTACTATCTTTAAAAAATTCCATTATTTTATTACTATTACCTCCATACACAGTACCCATATTATTTATAATGTTTGCTCTTTCTCTATTGGTTGTTTTAATCATTAGAGGATGATAGGGACTGTAAGCTGGGTTAACACTATTCAATGGAACACATTTTAATGGCTTTTCAGGATCTATCAACTTATCATAAAGATTACTATAATAATTTGTAAATTCTTCTTTGGTATGTAGATTCAAAAAATTTTTATTGTCATTACCATTATCATTATTACCATTATCATTATTACCATTATCATTATTATTATTATCATTATTATTTCACTTAACAAAATTCATATACCTTTTAACTTTAAATTGCTTCTTTGAACTTACTTTATTAACAATAAAAACTTCATTTTCATCATTGTTGTACATATCATCTTCTTCAAATACTCCTTCAGTTTTCGCTTCATCTGATCTATCGCTTATTTCCGTTGATATAGTATCTATTGATTGATTAACATCATCTCCAATATATTTAAAATAATGTCCTACATTATTAACAATAGTATTATAACCACAATAGGCTACGCCAAACCATGTAGGTCCAATGTATTTCGAATACTTTTCAATAGTATCAAAATAAATCGTTTTGTTTTTAGAGTTAATATAAAAGGGATCGACTATTTTTGTGATACCATTATAGTTGTTCAAACAAAACTCTTTTTTATCTGTCTTTGCAAAAATATTATTTGCAAAAAATATTAAAATTACTAGCGTTACTAACAACTGGTTCATCTAATAATACTTTTGAAATATTACTTTATAATTAATAATTTGATAATTTGATATTATTAATGAAAAAAAAAAAAAACATTTTATAAAATTTCTTCTTTTAAAAATATATAAAAATTTAAAATTAGTCATAAATTAACAAATAAACTGTAATTAATCACAATGTAATATTAGAAAAACTAGAGATTTTTAACAATGATACTTATATTAAATTATTTTAAATATTAGATATTACAACCTAATAAATAAAAATTTTTATAATTATTTTAATATCATTTTAATATATATAATTATTAAAAATTGGATGTGGAGTATTTTTCAAAATATTATATAAAGATTCCACAGGAGTATATCCTCCATCATAATCGTCATAGTTATACATTGTTACTTTAATACCACATGGTTTTTGATTTTGATTTTGTAATAACTCAACAAATTCATGTTCAATAAATGATATTTCAATAAGAATATGAATTAATGATATTGTGTATGTAATTTTAATTACTAAATATTCAGTAATATTATCTGTACTTAAATCTAAAGTAAATATATATTCATGATTTTTTAATATTTCATCAATTGTACTATAATCACTTAAATACCTTTTTATAAAGTTTAGATTATTTATATCACCTAACTATATCATTTTCATAATATTCAAAAAAATCAAAAATCGCAAAATTATATAAATTTCCTGTAAAGTAAGGTTCAAAATGTTTAACAATGTTTTTAACAGGATTAATTTTATCATAAGTACTTAAATAATTATTGAATTTTATAGGTTTTTCGTGATCCATATTATTTATTATACCTTTTTTTTCATGTATTTTAAAATTATAGCCTTTTAATACATCAATATTATACTTTTTTAATTGATTTTCTGAGCAAACAATATACCATTTTAATCTATTTACACTTTTTAATACTCTATCGGTAAATATAGTATTAATAAAGACTTTAACATAACTATCATTACAACTAACATAAAATATATTTGGTTTATATAACATGTTTGTATATTTCTTCAATACTTTAAAAGAATAAACTAATGGTACTCTACAATTGTAATAATCTATTTCTATTTCTATATTTAATTTATTAATCATTTCACAACAGTAATTCAAAATATTTATATCCATACATGAATAATTAATTATATAATATAATTTATCTTCTTTTAAAATTAATTCATTATTATAATTATTTAAATTTTTATTAATGAAATAAAAGTACTCTTGTATTTCAAAATTATATAAAGCTGTTTTAAACCATTTGCTATTAAAAAATAAATTTAATACATTTGCCGATATATACTTATATAAATTTAACATAATTAAATGTGGTGATACTCTATTCAAAAATGTTTTCTTTATATTATGAAAATCACTTTTATATTTATCTATAAAAATTTTATTAATTACTATTAAATTAACAACTTGTTGAAGAAAACTATTATCAAAATATTCTGGCAATAAATATTTATTATATTTTTGTATCATTCCTTTAGGATTTATTTCTGAAACCTCTTTACATAAATATTCATATTGTTCCTCTGTATTAATCATATAAAACTGTCCACTTAATATGCTAATTTCAATTACATTTTTATAGTTTTTTAATTTATCATTATTAAAAAGTGGTTCATCCAAAAATATTCCCTTTCTAGCTATTTTTAGTAATTTATCAGAATTGCATTCATTATTCAATTCTTCTTAAAATATCTTAGTCTTATTTATATATTCAGCCATTGTTATTTGTTTATAATACACATTAAATAAAATATGAATAAATTAATTTTTTTTTTTATTTTTCTTATTTATATATATAAGAAATAAAAAAATAAAAATTCATTTTATTTATTAAAAATGATTTATTACTTTTAAATTAAAAATTTATTAAAAAAATATATATTATTTATATATATATATAATATATAATATTTATTCATATAATATGAAATTATTATAATTTTAATATTTTTAGCCAAACATTTTGTGAATGTTTTGTTAATCATTCCAATGAAGAAATTGCCTTGGATGTATTATCATCAACCGATGATGACGGGAAAATTGCAAAATATCCCGGAACTTCTACAAATATTAAAATTAATGTAAATAAGTATTTTGATCCTAGCTCAATCAGCGAAAATACTAAAACTGTTGGTGAATACACTTATAATGTTAATGAAATTCCAATTTATAATGGATTAATAAAAAAAATTATATATAAACTGTATTCAATTAGAAAATTATTCAAATTGAATTAAAAGTATATTTTAAAGATAGATTAATTTTGTCTATTTTTTTAATTTTTCATTGAGATATAATTAAATATAATTAGGTAAAATACAATTATATAAAAATATAGGTAAAAATGTAAGTATGTACATCTTTTTCAAAATTAAAAACCAGCATGATTGATAATTTTTTTAAAAAAGAGGATTTAATAAAAGAATATTTTTATTATTTATATTTTATTTTTTTTATATTAAATGTTTTATTGTAAAAATTTAATGTTTCTTTTTTGTTAAAAAAAAAAAAAAAATTCATTCAAAGGTAAATTCTAATAATTATATTCTTTCTTAGTTTTACCCTATAATTAACACATCAAAATAGATAATTTTTATTTTATTTTTGATTATTTATTAATTATAATATTTTTAAAGCTTTTTTTTTTTTAAATACTTTATTAGATTAATTAATATAGTTGATAATAACAATACTCTTCTTTTTGTTATGGTTAATAAATAAAATAAACAACTATTACATAAAATATTAAACTTTTTTTTTTTACTTATAATAATGAATTTTTTTTAAATATATTTTAGTGGTGGTTCAGTTATTTTTATATATATCTATATAATTTTTATTTATTAACACAGATTCTGTATCTTTTATTATAATAGTTTTTTTATATATCATAATATTTTGTTTTTTTGAGGAAATTGTTACAGTTACCCTTTTCTACCTTTAATTTGTTCTTCCATAAAAACTGTAATTCATATTTAATAATAAGATTGTACATTTTTGTACATAATTGTTGTATTGTACTACATTGAAATTTTTATAATTTTAATATTTTGATAGGATAAATTAATTCATTTACAATATATTATAATATATTGTAATATATTATAACATGTCAAATTTCAAACTTTAATATCAAATATCAATTTACTTATCAAAAATTCCTTATCAAATTTCAACTATCTTTTTAATATAAATCATCCACTTTTTAAATAAATTTTTTTTATTGAATATAATTACGTTAATATTATACGCCATAAGCGTAATATTACATTTGATTTTTATGGTAAAGAATTTTATTACATTAAAACTATTTTATAAAATAGCCACATAAATAGTCATGTATTTTATACTAATTTATAGTTATAAAGTAAAAAAAAAACAATTCTTTAATTATTAAAGGTACATAGTAAGATCCTTTTCATTCCTTCTTTTCATAATAAATTGTTTATTTTTATGTTTTATTATTAAAAAAAAAGCTTTAATAATTAAAAAAAAAAGTAAAAGTTCATCTCATCAAAAATAATTTTATAGATTATCTTTTTTTTAGATTAAATCTTATTGGGTTTTGTTTCATCTCATATTTTTAATAAAAAATGAAATAATGTAGTTAAAATGTAATTAATTAATAATGTAATATAATTTATAATGTAATTGATATTCTATACTAATAAAATATAACAAAAGAATTATCATTTCCTATTATTATTGGGATAATAAAAAAAGATAAATTTATAATAAAAGATAACTTTTTTTTATTATTTATTATCCCTAGAATTCATTATCTCTTTCATTTTTTATTTATTTACTTATGTATAAATAGAAGTTTATTTTTTCTTTTTTTTTTTTATATGTATAAGAAATTTTATATAAAAATAAAAGATATTCATCAATTTAATAATAAAATAAGATAAAATAAAAGAGAAGGCAAAAGAAGTATTCAAATAATAATAATATTAATAATAGCAACAGCAGTAGAAATATTAACCACTACTATTACTATTATTATTATAACAATAATGTTACATACTAAGAAATAGTCCACTCTTTTTTAATGATCATAATAAATGTTAAAAAATAATTTTATATAAAGAAAGTAACAAATGAAAATAAATATTTTTTTAAGGATTATAAAAAAAAAAGTTGTGTTAACTCTCATTCAATTTTTTTTTTTATTAGAATAAAGATGATCTCTTTATTCTAATAAAATAAATCATCTTCATTAAATATCTTTTTATATATATATATATATAACTTTATTATGAATATAAAAGTTGAATAATAAATTTTATGTTAAATTTGACATTCATCTTTTTGATGGTTTTTAAAAAGATGATCTTTTTTTTTTAAAAAAATAGCAATCACATTTACATTCCATTACATTTTACATTATTATGTATTAAACAGATATATTATTATTTATTACTATATTTCATTACATTGTACATTATATATTATTACATTTTATAATTTCTGTGTCGTGGATGAATCATGTGATGTGATTTAATTTAATATTAATTATTAAATATAAATATAAATATGGTAAAATATATTTTATATTCTTTATATTAAAAAGTTAATTTATTTTATTTATTTAGGGATTATACACTTTATAATACTAAAAAAAATTATTAAATAATATATTATTAATATATAATAAATATATTATAAATAGTATGACATAAAATAAAAAACGGAATTAAAAAAAAAAAAAGATGGTGTGTATGTAGAATCAAACTGAAAAGTTAAATAATGAATTATATTAAAATATATTTAATTAAAAAAAACTTTATATAAAAAAATAATTCATCATATATATTATATATATTATAATATATTATATATAAAATATATATAATCATTTCTGTCTTTTTTTTTTTTTTTTTTTTTTTTTCTTTAAACAAAATAATTGTGAAAACTTTTCTTTTTGTTATTATAAACTTTTATTAATTTATAATTAATTATTAACAATCATAATGGAATTCGACTCCCCATACGGAAACAAATACGCTGACTTATTATCTAACGTCAGTAACTTCAACATTATTGAATCTACTCTTCGTGAAGGTGAACAATTTGCTAATGCTTTCTTCACCACTGAATCTAAGATTAAGATTGCCAAGGTAAAAATATAAAAGCGAAAAAAGAAAAAGGGAAATGAACTAAACATAAAAAATGAATAATTATAAAATTTATGAGATTGATGGTTTAGTCATTATAAAGTATTGTTTTTGTTAAAAAAAAAAGAATTATAATAATTAATTAGAACAATGTTACAAAAAAGTATTAAAAATTTTTGTATAATGGTTGAAATGTGTTAATAATGAGAAGAATAATAGAATTTGGGGTATTGTTAAATCTTTTTTATCATTTATAAAATCTTCCTTTTTAATTACATCAAAATTATTTTTTTAAAAAAATAAAGATTAAAAAGAAAGATGTATAGATCATAAAAAAATAATTAAACATTGTTTGGAATTTAATTTTATATATTATGAATAAATTAAAAAAAATAATAAAAATATCAAATGTAAAAATTTAAAAGTATAAATTATTATATATTTTAATATTATATATAAATCAAAGTTATTAATATTATTTAAAATATTTATAATACTTAGATGCTTGATGAATTTGGTGTTGAATACCTTGAATTAACTTCACCAGCTGCTTCTGAACAATCTCGTCAAGATATCAAGGCTATTACTAGTCTTGGTTTAAATGCTAAGATTTTAACTCACACTCGTTGTCATATGGATGATGCCAAGATTGCTATTGATACCGGTGTTGATGGTATTGATGTTGTTATTGGTACTTCTTCTTACCTTAGAACTTTCTCTCACGGTAAGGATATGGAATACATTATTAAGACTGCCGGTGAAGTAAGTCATTTAATAAAATATTTTATAATTCAATAAAAAAAATATATTTAAACATTTATGAAAATAAATTAAAGATATTTAATTAATAGTTATATTTATAATCAAATCTTTTTAAAAATAAATTAAATTATTAGGTTATTGAATACATTAAGAGCAAGGGTATTGAAGTTCGTTTCTCTAGTGAAGATTCCTTCCGTTCAGACTTAGTCGATTTATTAAATCTTTACAAGACTGTTGACAAGCTTGGTGTTAACCGTGTTGGTATTGCTGATACCGTTGGTTGTGCTAACCCACGTCAAGTATGTATATAATAAAAATAAAAAAGTTTATAAAGACGATATTTACAATTACTTTTTAAAAAAATATATTAACTTTAAAAAATTTTGTTATGATAAATTTTATAATATAAAATCTTTGCTTGGAAAATATAAAAGGTTTATGAATTAATCCGTACTCTTCGTGGTGTTGTTTCTTGTGATATTGAATGTCACTTCCACAATGATACTGGTTGTGCTATTGCTAACGCTTACACTGCTTTAGAAGCTGGTGCTACTCACATTGATACCTCTATTTTAGGTATTGGTGAAAGAAATGGTATTACTCCATTAGGTGGTTTCGTTGCTAAGATGTATGTTGCTGATAAGAGATATGTCTCAAGCAAGTACAAGCTTGAAATGTTACGTGAAATCGATAACGTCATTGCTAATGAAGTTGAAATTGGTGTTCCATTCAATAACTACATTACTGGTTTCTGTGCTTTCACTCACAAGGCTGGTATTCACGCTAAGGCTATCTTAAATAACCCATCTACTTACGAAATTATTAGACCAGAAGATTTCGGTATGACTCGTTACGTTTCTATTGGTCACCGTCTTACTGGTTGGAACGCTGTTAAGGACAGAGTTGAACAATTAGATTTAGTTATGACTGATGAAGAAATTAAGGCTGTCACTCAAAAGATTAAGACTTTAGCTGATATTAAGCCATTAGGTATTGAAGAAGTTGATACCTTATTACGTGACTACCACAGAGAAATCTATGGAAGAAATCAATAAATTAATAAAAACAACATGAAATTAAAAAGAAATAGAAAAAAATATATATTGGAAAAATTTTAGAATAAAAAGAAAAAAAAATCGAAATTGAGAAGAAAAATTAAAATATATATTTTATTCTATTTATAACAAGAGAAAAAAAAAAAAGAAAAGTTAAAAAAAAACAAATAAAATAAAAACGAAATACAATCATATCTTTTTCATTATACATAAAACTTTATTAATAATCAAAAAGAAATGACATTATAAAAGAAAAATAATCAAAATTTACGCAAAAAAAAAAAAAATTAAAAAAAAAACATAATCTATTAATTAAAAATAAACAAATAAAATAAGCACATATACAAAATATTTAAATAATTATAATTTGTATAAATTAACTATAATAAAAATTATTATAATAAAAAATAATAATAAAAAAAAAAAAACTAAAGCTTATTCTTTTACAATATATTTAGTGTTTAATTTATATTTTTATTTTTATTTTTTTTTTTTAGGTATTTTAAAAGGATTTAAAAAATATAATATAAAAAGTATATTTTACAAAAATTATTAAAATATTTATATTTATTTATAGATGTTAATTTTATAATTAATATTTAATTCCTCTAGTTCTTTCTTGATGGAATCTTGGATTATGACGCACTACTAATTGATAAGGTAGTTCTATAAAGCTACACTTTGATAGGGTAAGACAACTAATGTAATCAAGAATGCAGACATATAGCAAAGGAACATTCCTAATGTTCTGTACAAAGAGAATGTTAGTATATCTTCAAATGAAAACATTATTAACTCATGAGGTATTTTAGTGGATACTATCATAACTGATGTTTTCTTTTTTCATTTAATATATTAGATAGGGATCAATCCCACACAGTACAACATGCAGAGTTCATTAGACTTTTATTTAACTTTAATAAATAATAATTATATTTTATTTTATATTTATATCTTTATAAATATTTTATTATTTATTATTTCTTATATTAGTATCATAACTATCAAGTATCAATATGTACTATAACCTAATATCACGTTAAATCATAAATAAATACATGCGTATTCTCTTCCTAGTCTAAAAAAAAAAAAAAAAAAAAAAGACATTTGAATGAATAGTTCAATATACTTACCTTAGAATACTATTTGATGAATCCTTAGAATTGAAACATTTCGAAAATGAATAGTAAAATTAGCATTGTAGTCAATTCATTGCTCCAATACATTGTTTCAATAAATGAAAAAAAAAAAAAAAGAAAAAAATAACACTTGTATTATTGTCCATATAGTTAATAATATTCTAACAATGTCACCCTATTTTGGACAAAGACACGTAAATTAACAAATAAAACTCATATAAAGGTAAACTCAAAATATTATTGGGAAAGTAACTTTTACAAACTAATATTAAATTTGAAGTAAAGAACTTTATCAAAAAAAAACCTTGTGTCAGGCACCCGCTCCAGCATTTATCCTTTCTTGACGAGTTTAATAAGACACTTCGCATCATCAAAAGCTAATAATGAACAGTATTAGCAATATTTTTCTAAATATGGATTGTATGTAGTATTTATTGTTTATTAGCTTCAATAATCCTACTTAAATTTAGGAATTGCTTGTATTAGCCGTATGTATTTAAGTATTAAAATAGTTTCAGACTTGACTCCAGTTTTGTCTTTGTTATGATTGATTTTTTTATACACGTTATACTTTAATATGATGTATTCCTTTTATTTTTTTATTTTTATTTAATTCTTAATATATATATACATTCATTACATTGCTATATTAATTATGATCTAATTAATACATATCAAATTTTGATATTACAATTAAAATTGAATATAAGATATTTTTTTTTATTAATAATCAAAAAAATATTTTAGTTTATTTTTCTTCAGTATCTTCTTCTTCAGTGGTTTCACTATCTTCTTTTTCTTCTTCATTATCATCATTATCATCATTAACTTCTTCAGCATAATTTTCTTCATCATCATTTTCAAGTTCCAAGTTTTCAGTTTCATCGCTCTCTTCGGTTTCTTCATCAGTTTCTTCATTTTCTTCTGTCACTTCATCACTTTCTTCTATCACTTCATCACTTTCTTCAGTGTCTTCATCATTTTCTCCTGTTTCTTCCTCCCCTCCTGTACTTGTTACTTCTTCACCTATATTTGAAGTTTCTTCGTTTTCAGTATTATCTTCTTCTTGCTCCACAGCTTCGGTTTCAATTTCTATATTTAAAGTATTAAATTTAGCATAATCATGGGTAGCTGTTTCTTTAGATTCATTATTTTCATTATTAAGTATTTCAGGTGTTGGCGTGATAGTTTCAGGCTCTAATATTTCTTTTTCTAAATATTCGCCCAATTTTTTTTCAAGTATATATTCTACACCTTCAAAAGCATCATCTGGTAAATAAACTAATTCATCTCCTTCATAAATAGCTGGTGTTTGATTTTCAATAAAAATTGCTGAAGCTGGAACTGAAACAGTGAGGGTTTCAAATACTGTTTCGTATATTGTTTCTTCTTTTGATATTTCATACTTTTCATTTTTACTATTATGTTGTTTTTTAATATTACCACGAGGAGCAGATGAACATAAAAGTATGTTCATACTAACTAATGCTAAAATTAATTTAAAATTCATTTTTTAAATTTTCCTAATATATTTTTTTTATATAAAAAAAAAAAAAAAAACTGAATTAGCAATGAAAATAACATATTTATATATAAATATTTTTATTTTTATTTTTTATTATTAATATTTTATATCAAAGGTACTATTTTTTTTTTCTTTCTTTTTTTTTTTTTTTTTAATATATTTTAAGAAAATTTAAAAAATGAAACACCAATATTTATAAACTCTCTAAATTATAAAATATTAAAACTATTCATAGCCAAAGAATTTATTATAAATTATTCATATAATTAAAGTTTTTAATCAATTAAAGATATTAAAAAAAAAAAAAAAAAAAAAAAAAGATTAATAATAATAATTATATAGAAATTAAATATTTTTTAAAGTTGATTAAAATACTTTATCCGAGGTTATAAATTTCAGAACTTTTATTTATGTCCTCCATTAATTGATTTAAATATATTTTTCTTTATCTAATTAAACATCCTCTTTTATTAATAATGAATTTATCACAATTGAAATTTTCTTTTAATCCATTCAAAAACCTAAATAAATACATAACATTTTTATATGATATAAAATAATCCAAGCAAATATATTATCATTTCTTTTTTAGTTCCACTACAACATAATTCATTTCTTGCTACATTAGAATACTAATATGATGATTCATTTATTAATATAAATTAGCTTAAATTTTTTATTAGCCATTAATATTCTTTTTGTTGTTGTTGTTATTTTTGTTATTGTTATTTCACAATTATAGGTTTCATAATATTCATATATAAAAACAAAAATAAATACAATTATTGTATTTAGTATATAGAAGAGGTAACATCTTTATATGTTGCCTACAAAAATTGTTAAAATCCAACTAAACCTTGTGATATTTATATCAAACAAGCACATTTGACACTTTAATCTTTATGATACATATAAAGGAACATATATTACAATAACATTGGACAGTATAGGAATATGAAGAAGATTAACACTCTATTTAGCATTATAAGCATTATCATTAATTATTTAATAATTACTATTCACAATATGTGACTATGACTTGAACATATTATTAGTAAATTTTTCCTAATAATAAATTTATATAGTTTTATAATATTAATTATTTCTATAATGTATTCACAATATGTGACTATAACTTGAACATATTAGTAAATTTTTCCTAATAATAAATTTATATAGTTTTATAATATTAATTATTTCTATAATGTATAAGAATGTAATGTAAATGTATGAATATATAAGAATATGTAATGTAAAAGAATAATGTAAATGTATAATCCATATAATTCTCGCCTTATAATTGGTCAATTAGTTATTAAGTAAGCCTTATTAGAATAAATGGACTAGGGAATAATTATTATTAAGGAGGCTTCTTGTGTTTAGAAAAGGTTTAATAGTTAAGAACAACAGAATTAACATTTTAGTATTTAGATAGAATAGAAATATTAGAACGTAATAAATAAAATTATTAATAAAACATATATTATTAAAGTTAAATTCTTTCTACATAAAATTAACCAGTATTAATATGATATGCACGAGAAAATGAAATGATACGGATTATGATACGGGTTAATTTTATGTAGAAAGAATTTAACTTTAATAAATATATTTTATTAATAATTTTATTTCTTACGTTCCAATACTTCTATTCTGTCTAAATACTAAAACGTTTTGTCGTTGACAAATATTAAAAACTCTAACTAAAACAAGAAGCCCCTTTTTAAACAATATTTATTCTAGTCTATTTATACTAATGAGGCTTACTTTATAACTAATTGTCCAATTATAAGGCTGAAACTATATGGATCATTCATTTACATTATTCTTTTACATTACATGATATTACATTTGTCATGCATTTACATTACATTCTTGTACATTGTAGAAATAATTAATATTATAATAAATATATAAATTTAATATTAGGAAAAATTACTAATGTAATAATATGTTCAAGTCACATATTATTTTATATCAATTATTTTTATGTAGTAAACCTTTTATTATAATATCGATGTCATATTGATATGACAAAGATACTAAATATTTTCGTACAAAGAAGGAAAAAAATTGAATTGGGATATGGCTATAAAAAGTTTTTTTTATTATATAGTAATTATTAGAATAGATAATAAGTTTAAATAATATTTATATAAGATCTATAACTTATTAATCAATTCTTATTAATATATTTCTATAATATTTATAATAATTTGTATATTATACGATAAAATCATAAGACATATATAATAATAAGATAAATAATAATTTAAGAGTATAAATAGTATAGAAACAACTCAGTTAAACATATATGAAAAAAGTTCAATAACATAATAAAACTAAAGAAATAAATATCTTAAAGTTTTAGATAAATATATAAATATTATATAATATGTTTATATTTTGTTACACAAATTAAATTAAAATGTTTTAATATATTTTAAATTTTATATATGGAATACCATATTCAGAAAGGAAAGATATTACCTTATTACATATCGATTTACCCTTGAGAGAGTCAATAGATTTTAATGATACTTTGCATACATATTAGACTGATCTTCTTCACCATATTTATTAACTTCAACATAATGAGTTGCCATATACTAATCGTCTTTTTTATCTGGAGAAATATAATAAACAATGAGAACTCCAGCTCAAAGTAACTTGAAAATTCAATGAAAATAAATGAATGTATTAATGAAAATTGAGTTATTTTTAACTTTCTAATAGCCATTTGATATTGACTTTATGATCATTTTGACTCTGTGATTTATTTTGAACTGTTTATTCATTTCCTAATGAAACGGTATAGCAACAATTCCATACTGGTATTTATTAG